>JALPQI010018778.1:0-18236 GCA_025490895.1 Thaumatotibia leucotreta
GCAGTAAATTAAAACACGACCGAATGGAGTCTTTTAAATCGACACAAGTTACGAATTTCCTTTTTGCATGTGTATCGTGCGACGTTTTTCAGTACAGATGGCCCTCCGAAGTTTCAGTCATACAAAAAAATACTTCTCGCACTACGTAAAAGAAAACACCAACTGTACTGAAAAACAAGTTTCCTACCATTTTCTATTTATGCTTATGCTTGCCGAAAACAGTTAATCTAACTGAGAAAATTAGTCACTGCCTACATCTGAAAGTTTTTAAACAATCAAAGGAAAATTACTAATTTGACTTAATCGTCAAATTAAAAAGTTTGCATTATTTGCGGTTGTGATAGGAAAATTATAATATAACATTTAATAAACTTTTTTATAGGAAAATTTCGAGGTAAAAGGTAGCTTTTCCAATGGTTTTCTTGATTTTTTTTATAGAAAATGCGATGGGAACATAATGCCAACTTTCTTAGTTGAGAAACAAAATTGGGTAAATATTTTGAGGTAGTTACCTTGAATAGAAATGGTAGCATTATTTTCTGTTATCATTGATTTATCGGATTCAATGCATTTGGTACCGTATGTATGTATGTAATCACTAGTGTTCTTCAAGTATCTCGTATTTACGTAAAATCACTGAGTAGCACAAATTAAGATTTTGAAAAGTCTGACAACAAATGTACTCTCTCGAGTAATACGGCATCTACACTCGCGGGCAAAATAATATGGGTCAGGCGTAATTATTCATTAAAAATTCTGTAAACGGACTGATTTCGAAGAGAGTTTTTAAATATATAACGTTACAAAATCCTTTATAACGTTAGATTATATTGTAATTTTCCTGAATTAATAATACAATCGAAAAAATAATAAAAAGTTCGTTGACTTGTGCAGGCAAAATTTTACAGCGTTTAAAAAATCGCTAAAAATGTACGGAAAATGAACCTTTCAAGCACGGCTTGCTATTTATATACCCACGGAGTTATCTGATGATAAAATTACGTGTTTTCAAATTTTATGAAAAAAAAGAAAAATCCAATACAATTGGATATTAACTTCAAATATCCTGTAAACATTTTAAAAATCCGTTTGAAATCAGCGTGTTCACAGTATTTTCTATAAAATTTTTATACCCGACCCATATTCTTTGATTGCGAGTGTATATCAGTAAGCTAATATTAGCAATATCCCAAGTATAAATATGTATCCCAAGTATATATAAACACGTTTGAGGACTAAACCGGACAAGTCGAGAGACGGGCAACAACTGCTCTGGCCGAGCCTGGCGGCTTGCACTAGGATGCAATTCAGTCATGCCGGCATTCCTTGTTAGTGTATCCCTACTATATATCCCTACAAAATCAAACACAGTTGAAAATGTAGTTATCTATATGAAACTGAACACGGATTACTCGGACTGTAAATCGATTTTTTTTCGGAGAATCTAAACAGCAATAATAAATACTATAAATATATTTCTGTGTATTTATTATTATTGTTAAGGTTATCTTTTGTATGGCCATTAGTGACGCCATTTTTCTGAACATAATTTCACAAAAAAATTAAAAAAGCATGGTTTTTCTTTTATTTGCTTATAAATACCAACTATTTTTATACAATTTAAGAGTGTGAGGATTGCCCAGACCTACACAGGGTGTAAAAATCGGATGCCACATTGATGGCCTTAAATATTGTAAATAGCACATTTTAAGTATGTATCCTTTATTTTGAAAAACAATAAACTCTGCATTTCAAAAATGTTATAGAGACAGGCATTGACTTGCTGGCGACTAGTTCGCCTCCGATAATCAAATGTCATCTCAAGAGACAGCCAGGAGCAAAACTGGGGGGCTAATACGACCTATTTAATAAGATTCAGTATAGGACCTAATCCGATTGCGATGTGTTAGTTCCATAGAGTAACTGTCAAAAACTGCCAGGCCGAACCTAAACTGAAACTGAATAGTAGAGATCATGGTAGCCCCTCTGGTCGGGCTCTGGGGTATCTTCTGTTCAGTGGCTTAACATCCACTCACAGACTTGTGCATCCACTGCATCAACTCGTCACTTTCAATTTTACACGTTTACCCCTGGAGGTGTAGGTTCCTTGTTTCTCTCTGAACGGGTAATAATTCCGAGATACAGATACTCATGTCCGTGGAATAGTTACTACTATCAATATTACGTTTTGTTCTACTACTGGACAAAAGACTGCACATTTTTCAGTGTTCGTAATTTGTAATCAAATATATATCGAATAATTATTGAATAAATCGCTTCCATGAACCGAAGTTTATAAATGTACCTTAATTTTTATCAGCACAAAATAGGCTTTACTGAAAGCCCTTATCCTATTAAGAGCCGAATCTTCAACGTCGAGAGGGATTTTTCCATTGAGATCGGACTGATAAGTCAGATGAAGAGTTTTAGCAAATTAATCAAACAATTAGTCACATTTTATTGTTTCAAAATTCTTCATCACTACATACATAGTATAAAATAAAGTTACTTTTTCTGTCCCTTTGTAACTTAAATCTTTAAAACTACGCAACGGATTTTGATGACATTTTTTTTAATAGGTAGAGTAATTCAAGAGGAAGGTTTTTATGTAGGTATAGTGCCCGTGCGAAGCCGGGGCGGGTCGCTAGTTAAACATAAAAGTCGAACAAAAGAGAAATTAAAAGGCTATATGCCACGGCATATGCTTTTTGAGAAATGCTCGTAAGTATATTTTCCGAAAATTAACTCTAACCAATGTCCCTACCTTGCTTCTTCTTGGCTTCGTGAATAAACGTTTGTTATGTTTGCGTAATTTACTTGTATACAGGGTGAAGCGAAACGACGATCTTTTCCGCTACCGACCGAATCTACCAAACATTAGGATGAACTTTCAGTATGGAACCAACATCGAAAGAGTGTATAGAAAATTCATTATTCCATACTATTGAGCTCTTAACTAATCACTCACTTTGTATGAGGGGTTAAATTCGTTTTAAAGATATTTTGATACATAATTGTTCTTCTTCTTCTACTTAGCGTTATCCCTGCCTTTGCCAGGGTCCGCTTTCCTTCTACATTTCCTCCACTTTGCATGATCCTTCGGTACATAATTGGGTGAATATCTGAGCAATTAAATCGTCTAATTCTGGTGGCATAATTTTTGCCGAAGTTTCTAAACGTTTCAACGTTACACTTCGGCATTTGTATAAGGTACCGTGCCTCCTTCAAATGACAAAGTAGCACATTGTAACGAATAGAAATTTCGTCAAAAATGATGCCACCAAAATTAGGCGGTTGAAACGCTCAGATGTTCACCCAAATTATGACACTAAAATGTAAAAAAAATAATTGGGGCTTGAGCCATCCATACATGTAACTAAGGGGTAGATTTTTTTTCGATGTACATAAGCGTGTAGGCTATCAACAGAAAGGTCTTTGAAAATTATATCAAGGTTTCTAAAACTCATTTTTATATCACCGTTTTCGAGATATCAGCCCTCAAAGTCTACAAAAGTGTGTCCTTGCCTCTATTTCCTAAACTACGTGGAATGAAATTCTAAAAAACAAATTGTGTTATGCATATTACTAAAAGGGATTTCGAAGATTTTTGGTTTAGTTAAATTATCTCTTATATTTTTGAGATAGGTTGATTTAGCTGTATTTTTTGTTATGATAACTTGATAATGGTACAGACCCCTACACGCGCGAGTCCGACTCGCACTTGGCCGATTTTGTTATTTTGAAGAGTATATAACATCTCAGCTTTATAATTTACCATGTATTTGCAAATTCGGGATCCTGTAACGTTAAGCGCGTTTCTGTAGTCAATCCAAAAATCGCTTTAAATTCGCTCACATGCTTTGATTTTTGCGACAGACTATTGCTATGTAAAATAAGAGTGATGGCACATGCCATCAAATAAAGCCACATGTGGCTACATAGCCACAGCTACATAAAGCACGTCAGTTGTTAACGAAGTTAACCAACTAACTATGTACGTATGTGTTTAATGGTGATTTACCAACGGTATTTGTTGAACTGTGGCTCACCTGTGGTCCTACTATTTTACGTAATTTGTATCTAAGCGTGTTCACTAATGTTTTGGTCTGTTTATCGTTAGTACTTAATGCCTGGATAGGATTTATTTTAGATATGTATCTAGATGCAGTTTGCGCCAAAGCTTTTGGTGTATTTTTTGCTATCTTTCTGTAGATTATAATTAAGAGTTTAGGTTTCTTTCTGAACTAGTATACAGGGTGGAAAGGGACGACGTTCCTTCCCGCTACCGACCGAGTCTACCAACCATTACGATTAACTTTTTCAGTATGGGACCAACATCGAAAGCGTACATGGAAAATTGACTTTTCCATACTAGTGAACTAATCACTTACTTTGTATGAGAGGTTATTTTTTTTTATATTTCGATGTTGGTCCCATACTGAAAGTTCATCGTAATGGTTGGTAGACTCGGTCGGTAGCGGGAAGAAACGTCGTCCCTTTCCACCCTTTACCTATAAGTCATTTTTCGATTTGCGAGATCGTATTAGAAATGAAGCCATCCGCAGCAGAACTAAAGTAGTTGGAACGTTTTTTGCTATAAGCCACGGTTTACGAGTTATTTACGAAAAATTAAAAATAAGGACCTTTACACCCCCCCTCCCCCGTTAGCTCCACCCCTAACCACCAGTACTTTTAGTATGTGGTTTAAAACACTATTCCCTACAACTATGCCAAAATTCGCTTATACACGAGTTTTTTCCCCCGATAGGCAACTTTTGGTCTTCGTTCGGTTGGCTATGGGGCGGAAAGGTTCTTGAGTGGCGGCCGTGTACCGGAAGGCGCAGCGTGAGTAGACCCCACATGGTGGACTGATGACCTGGCGAAAGTCGGAGGAGACCGCGAGTTGCGCAGGACCGGTCATTGTGGCAATCTTTGGAGGAGGCCTATGTTCAGCAGTGGACATCTTTGGCTGTATACTATTTTAAACCATCCCTTTTTAAGCTAACTAGTCTGTTTCAATATTTGTCAGCCGCAGATTATGTAAACAAAAAGTAATTTAGCAGAAAACGAGTAGCGTACACATTAATAATAAAATGGAAAACTGGATTTGCAATGCTTAATTACATGTGTAGCGGTAAATGCCGTGTTCACATTTTTACAGGTAGCTAAACAAAGTGACAAAAAAATATGCCCGCCGTGTAAAAAGCAATTTAAACTGAATCGATAATATGCAAATTTAAGTTCAAAACGATAACTGAGTATTTTCCTCGTGTTTTGAAGAGTGTTTTGTTCATGTTGATATTATTTTCAGTTTTTTAGGTGATTCTACACAAATACTTAAAACAGTTACAGGATCCCTTAATGGGATTAGTTCGCCTTTGTACTTATTCTAAAAGTGATTATTTATCATGTTATGATTTGTTTTCTGTACAATAAAGTGTTTTACTACTACTACTAAAACAGGTATACCTATAATATGATTAATTTTGTTACGAAATAGGACCTTCTGGTCCAGTTATGAAACAATGGCCAACAATATGTCGAACCATGCTTAGTGTTGGGTTCCGTAGTTATCCTAAAACGGTATTTTTCAATATTTTCTAGTACTAACGGTCACTGAGCTTCGCTGTGGACAGACAGACGGACATGGCGAAACTAAAGGGTCCTAGTTTACCATGCTCAATGTATCATACATACATACATACATCATCAGCCTATGTTAGTCCACTGCTGGACGTAGGCCTCTCTTATTAACTATGCGTATAGACGCATTAGGAGGTAAATACCCATAATCGCCACGCGCTGGGCAAGCGGATTGGTGATCGCAGTAATGTGTCCATTATGATAACGCTGCTGCCCATCATCAATTTTGTAGAATGGTCAGTGACACTTCAATCCCTTAGTCGACTCTTACGACACCCGCAGGAGGAGTTGGGGTGGTGACAAATGTATTCTTACTGCCGTCACCACACGGCAAGCTCAATGTATAGTAGCGGGAAAAAAATCATGTCATAAAAATTGTCTACACGTGAGTTTAATCGTTTCATTATATTTATAGGTGTTATATCTCACGATTGTTTAAATTCAGACGCTGTGCCAGAAGGACGATTTTTTGTCTAACCTCATTAAAAAAATCGTTTCTTCTGACCCCACCTTACGTTACCTAAATTTCTATTTGCAAGCGCTAATGCGAATATTCTTGAAATTAGGTCTAGACCTAGGGTCGACCTAGTTTGGGAACCCCTGTATACCATGCTAATATTATGATTTTTTTCTTGTCTCAATAAACATTTAATTTCATTTCTTATCATATAAACAATAACTACACAGTCAATTGTTTATATGATACCATCATTACGACCCTATTAGATTAGATTATTTTATTTCATGATAATAGATTACATAATAAATTTGCATACATGTCATAATTATACGAATTGTTATCATGATCGTCGACACAAATAATAAAAAATAGAATTATATAAATGTCAACAAAGATAAAAATACACAATTAAAAACCAAATAAATGTTAGCAGTTCTATCTCCCGTTAGGGTTCGTCACTTTCTGTTTAACTACATGTTTACGTCCCACTGCACATGGCAATAGACAGTCATATCCGCAAAATACCAAATGGGGCCTTCAGACATACATATTATACAGGGCGTCCCACGGCGATGCCACATGGAGGGAAAGTAACTTAAATATCATAGATAGCGTATTTTGCTGAAAGAAGACTTTATTTTATTTTGAAAAATAAATAATACTGCATTAAAAAAAATCCAAAAAAAATTTTGCTTTTTCTAGGCATCGAACCTACTTTAAAACAAAAAAAATTTTTTTCGTCATTTTATTCTGTCATTCGAAAGAATGGATAAAAAATAACAATTTTCCTTAAGACACATAGTATCTAAAACTAAAAGAATAACCAAAAAAGTTTAGTTCAAATTTGTAAAAAAATTGTAGTTGGTTCGATTTCCGGGTGAAGCAAGTAATTTTTTGAAAAACTTTGAATGCAACTTTACTAAGTCTTAAAAATAAAATGAAGTCTTCTTTCAGCAAAATACGCTATCTATGATATTTAAGGTACTTTCCCTCCATGTGGCATCGCCGTGGGACGCCCTGTATATTATTATAAAACGAATTTTATTATTAAAGAACGACATAAAATAAAAACAAACAATATAAGGACTTAACATTTATACGTTATTATAAAACGTATAAATATTGAATTTCTCATTTGAAAACACTTTAAAACAAATCTTACCAACAGCGAAACTTAGATTGATCCTGATCGCCCGTGTTAGCTTCTGATTTCTAAATGAAATCGGATCATTACTTACATAAATGAATACCCAACGATACTGCCACGAATCAAATAAAATATTTTGAAAATGTAGATTTAGCATTGATGCAGTATTTTGAAGCAAGAACTCAAAAGCATAGCTGCATAGGTACGAGTATTTTAAATAATAAAGTACAAAACTGTTCAACTTTAATTAAAAATCTATGAGCGATAAATGCAAAATAACTATGTATGTTGTTCGATTTTGATCGGTGAATTTGTGTTGAAACAAATTGGGGTATTATTATTATTGACGCTTAGCTATTTTTGAGTTCGATCACGTATTGTGACTATTGTGAGTAACAATTGTTTCATAAAGTAATAAAACAATGATTTTGTATTATTTTCCCTCAAACCTCTTACCCCCACCTTTGTGAGTTGATAGTGAGTGTTGCTAGTAGTATTTTTCACCTTTACTCAATTGATGCGAGACATACAGCAATGGTAAGGGCACTGTACATTGTACAAGTGTACAGTCACGTCTAATAATGTGTATACATTTGAGAACGTATGTCAAAGGCATAAGGATCAAAATTGTATACATATTATTAGAGCCGACCGTACCAAAAACAAAAGTACGTAAGCTGTTTCGTGGACCAATACTGAAAGGGCTTCCGAACAGAACAATGGATGTCATTGGTAGCAATACCGAATTCATAGCCGTCGGCATTGGGAACGAATTTCTATTTGATTACTGCATCGTTCGAATACACGGGAGCGTTTGTAAAAAAACTGGTCTGGACATATTGTGTATAGTCGGGGGAAGAAAAGTTTTTGGTCACATTAAATCCTACAGTTTCGGAAGCTTTTTCTAATGAATATTTAGGGTATACAGATTCACACCATGCAATAATCCCCAGTGGCGCGCGAGAGCTTCTCATCCAGTCGAGGACTTGAAGGTCAATAATTGGACAAGCACGTTCAAAAATTTCTACCCTCGAGATTATGCATTCATTCTATTGTTTCAGATGATTTATAATTAAGGAAAAAAAAATCCCCAGTTTTTTCGTAAAGCTTATACAAAAAAAACTATACCTTAATTTTTTTTTCTTATTTGATAAAAAATATAACTTACAAAATCTTGCGCAATTCGAAAATTTGGTCATTGGACCAAAATAAAGATATAAACGTCTTAGTAACTTTTCTCCGCGGTGACGCAGTTGCATCTATTTTTTTTTCACTGTTATTATTTTGTTTTGCTTATAAGACGTTTCAATGAAAACGTACAGCCACGATGATCTATTTCTTAGATAATATGTTTATTAACACGCAAAATAAAAATAAAATATTTGAAATATATTAAGTGCTTTACGAGCAATCGACATTAACAGCTATAATCTTAAAACGAATATTTTTCAAATCCCGCCTTCCCGCGCATGTGCCTACGATACGTGTGCGGCGATGCAGTGCGCTGTGCGTGAAAGAGAGAGGTATAGTTATATATACAGGGTGTGGCCAATAATAGGAGCTTTAAATTTAAGCGATGAATCTTTGGACTATACGCAATTACCTAGACCTTATCAAAGTTCAAAGCTTCAAAGTTAACCAACTCTGAGATATAGCACTTCAAAGTTGCAATACATAATCAATGTATTTAACCATCGTTAAATTGTCGTTAACGATCGTTAGATGTCTTGGTACAACGTGGTTTCTTGGTACCGAGGCGAAGTTTCATAATCTACTCAATCGAAACTAGTTCTTAAGCCCAGGTATAAAGAACACCTAATCGCGTGAGAACACGTTTATTTTGACAAGTTTGTTTTAAAATTCTCCAAAAAGATGTCCTAGCAACAAAGAGGTTTTTACTTTATCATCGGAAGTTTACAATGACACCTCGAAAAACACAGCGAACCTAGCACATCTTGGGTTTGATTGCCGCTCGCGAAATTGTCGCGGCTACTCGTCTCGTTTTGATTGTATTGATTAAAAAAGCCGTGAGAAAGCCGTGAGTGATTATCAAACACAAGATGTGCTAGACCCACCAACGACTGTTTTGTACTGTAGAGGTTTTGATTTTTATTTGAATTCCAACAAATATGTTATACCTACTAGATTGTGCACCAAAAAACATAATTTAGCAAAAACGAGACTTATTTCAACACTAGGTCCTAGAGTAGATATTTCTTTATAAGCTAGGAACGGTCCTGGCGAGAAGTTTACTGCTGCTAGGGTGTCCTTGTCTAACGTCTTGTCGGATACCTAAAACAATCTTTTAGACTAGAAGAAATGGTAGAAAACTTTTTAATCATTACAATCGAAAAGAGGTGGGTATCTGCCAGTTGCTGTCTAACACAAGATTTGCTAAGCCGCACATGGCATATTTATAGCAGTCCCTTTGCTTTACCTAAGACAGGACAGTTATAAGGTAACCATAAAAACATCAGTTTCCGGTAAAACCGTGATCGGTCATTGGTTAATCAAGCTTTGTTATGAAGTAGCCATAGCGACGTCAGCATCCGTGTAACTCGCGGGATCGGTCATTGGCCACCCGAGTTTTGTTATAATGTAACCATAGCAACGTCCGCATCGTTGTTGAACATAGTTCGGCAAAATTCGTTGATAACGAATCAAGCTTTGTTGTAATGTAACCACAGCAACATCAGCATCCGTGGAATTCGCGGACTCGGCCATTGGCTAACTGAGTTTTGTTATTATTTAACCATAGTAACGTCTACGTCATTGGTGAACAGATTTCGGCAAAAGTCGTTAATAACGAATCGATCCCGATCAGTACTGTGTACCGACTAATTTACGAAATGTAACAAGTGACTCAACAATCCCGGTTCGCGACTGTACCTTCTTTTTGACAATGACAACATCACTCGGCCTGTCCTTTTCTTTTTTCGTCTCTTTTTAATCAATATAGTCCAATAGGGACGGGTAGCCACGAGAAAGCCGAGTGTTTCAGTCACACACAAGATATGCTAAGCCCCCGGATACTTACACAATCGTTTTATAAGCCATTTGTCCCGTGTTTTGTTTGGCCATGGTCATTTCAATAGAAAGGAACACAATTCTGACAGGAGTCATCTCACGAAGACCGTTTTTGTTTTACTCTTTAGTGCACAATTTAGTAGTGGTATCTTTGCATTCGAAGCCATAGACCATGCAGTTATAAATGCGAACTTTTTTATGTGAAGTCACTTTCTCTACTATTACAACATAATGACAATTTACGTCAAGTTGTTATATCAAAACATTACCAAAAATATTAAAAAATAAATTATAAAATTGCGATTCCTTTATGAGCTAATTACAACCATATACGACACCGGGCATGTACCAGAAGAGTTCTCGACTAGCAAAACAATTACAATTCCCAAAAAAGGTAACGCAGTGGAATGTGGAAACTACGGAACGATTAGCTTACTTTCACATGCGTCCAAAATCCTGCTAAAAATTATACAAAATAGGCTCTATCCAAAAGTAGAGAAAAACCTTAGCACCGACCAGTTTGGGTTCAGGAAAAACACAGGAACCCGTGAAGCGATTATGGCTCTGCGCAATATAATAG
The DNA here is from genome assembly GCA_025490895.1 of Thaumatotibia leucotreta. NCBI lineage: Eukaryota > Metazoa > Arthropoda > Insecta > Lepidoptera > Tortricidae > Thaumatotibia > Thaumatotibia leucotreta. The sequence continues at coordinate 10,858 of JALPQI010018778.1, forward strand.
AAAGACGCCTGGACCTAAACAACAACACATACATCAGTTTCGTAGACCTAGAAAAGGCATTCGACAATGTCGAGTGGAACCAGCTGTTTGACCTCTTGAAACGCAAAAATATAGATTGGAAAGACAGGAGAGTAATTTTAGAATTATACAAGAATCAACAGACAGAGGTGACAATTGGTGATGTAACAAAAACTGCAAAGATAAAAAAAGGTGTAAGACAGGGATGCAGTCTATTGCCATTATTGTTTAACTTATATATAGAAGAAGCTATGCAGGAAATCAAAGAGGCTATTAGAGGCATAAGATTCAATGGAACGGACATGCACTGTATCAGGTTCGCCGATGATATTGCCTTGGTAGCGGATAGTGAAGAGATGCTCCAATTCAATATGCAAAAAATGGACGAAATATTTAGAAAATACAACCTAAAAATAAACATCAAGAAAACAAAGATTCTGGTCACAAGTAAAACAACATCTCCCAGAGTGAGCATTACTCTCAACTCAGAAAAAATACAACTAGTAAACGCATTCACGTACTTGGGAAGTATCATCGAGGAAAGAGGCAGAAGTGAAAAAGAGATAAGAACAAGGATAGCAATAGCAAAAAAAGCATTCACTACAAACAAATATATATATAACAGCAAAATCCATGTAAACATAAGGAAGAACTTGATCAAAACCTACATTTGGAGCACCGCCCTGTACGGATGTGAAAGCTGGAACATCACAACACAAGATTGCCGACGTCTAGATGCTTTTGACATGTGGTGCTGGCGCAGGATGCTTAAGATTAGCTGGACAGAAAAACGCACCAATCAGGAAGTACTAGACAAAGCAAAAGAGAAAAGACAAATAATGAACATCATTGAGAAACGTAGAGCTAAATGTATTGGTCACATACTCAGACACGAAGGGTTGAATTTAACCATCTTAGAAGGAAAAATCGAGGGAAAGAGAGGTAGAGGAAGACCCAGAGTGCCATATATGACACAGATAAAAGAATGGTCCTGTAGTCAGACGTACCAGGAAGTAAAGACAAGAGCCCAAAATAGGCTTGAATGGAGAACGCTGCAGCGACAGAGGGCCGGGCCCTCTTAATAATGATGATGATAAAATTGCGAATTGCGATGCACACGAAGCACATAATTAATAAGAAAAGTAAGCCAATCAGCACCAAGCACTATTGTTGTCATCTCAAAGCAACGTATACCAAATGCAGTTCTGACTGTGACCTGTGGGTTTTCACTTCCAACCAGATTAACAGTGAAATTCTTACTTAGTTTCGACAAGATCCTGTTCTCAGAACGTGTTATGTCGTGTCAGAGTGGAGTCAAATAAAGAAGCAGATCGTATCGTCGACATCATCGTAGTCGTGCCTATGTCTACAAATTCAATTAATTTAAGTGCAAGTTGAGTGGTTAAGAGTTCACCCGGTGAGATATATGATTAGTGCACTATTTTTGTTGTAACCGTTTACTTAATAATTGCTTTTGAAGTCACTTTATGGCGTTTTACTAATTTAGTTATTTTGTCAGTTCACACCTGATAATTGAGATTGTGATCTGTTACGTAATGTTGAAAAAAGTGACAAAGTAATCAATAAGTAGATAGGTATGTTTAATAAGCAATACTGATTCATTTAGATTCAATAATACGCGAAACCGATAGTACCTAAATGTCAATGTCAAATGTTCGACTGGACACATAATGTCTGCAGTACATTGCTGGGTCGATTAACTTTGTTAGAAAAATATAGAAAATTTATTTTTCTTTTTAATTAATTAAAACCATTTGGAGTTAATTACTGATTAGTTAAAGGGTCTATGTTTTCATTTATTGCTCTTATTACAGGCCACACCCTGTATACATTTTTGAATAATTGTAACACCTCATTTTGCGTCGGGAATTAAATACAGGCCCCTAATAGGTTACAAGTTGTATAGGTGCCTACATTTTTAATCGTCAGTTCAAAAACTGCTTAATACCTATTTATTTAACCACTAATTTTTATTTAAGACGTTTCTACTTCCTTCCTACGAAATTCCTTCTGTAATTTGACGCACCGTCCTGTCTACATAGTACCCCACCTACGTTTATCCGCTGCCCTGCGGCCGGCCGCGCATTTATGACGTCAGCGCCGCTCCGATTTATTTTAACAATAACCATTTCGAAAATTGTAGGTAATGCTTAGAGTATACATAGGGGATTTTTTTGGTATTGTGCCACAATTAATTATTGACAAGAGGTACATTAAAAAAATAAAATGTAGAATTAATGCGCCTGCACGTAAATCAGTTAAAACTGTAAAAAAAATAGTTAGCATTGAGTCACTGACGTAATTTTTTCTTTTGATGAGTATAATAATTGTCGGGTCATTATAGTAAAAAATCACCATTTGTTTAATTTCTGTTTGATTGTTATGAATTTTAAAAATAATTTTATTTTTTCTGACTATATCTACGATTATTCAGTGGTGACTTTTTAAAATATTGTCTTAAATATTCAGTTAGGCCCCTCGGATAATAAATCCCTACTGTAGGATTTATTGTTTCTTTTTATTAAACAATTAAATCTTAATATTGATTTTATGAAAAAACCTCCACACATTTATCAGGGATAATTAGATTCATATATTCACAAAACGATGTTTTATCATATTCCTGAAATAAATATACTGTAGGATTTAATGTAATTTTCTCGAACAAGTTAAAGTTTAGCTCCCGGACTAGTAGCCATGTTTGTTTCTTTGATGTGTCCAACGAAATTCAATATCAACGAGTAAAATTTAGCGTGGAATACCAGTACTTTCAGTTATTATGTAGTGTTATGTCTGTTTACTAGTAATATAATTCAGGGAAAGCCCCAACAAGTTCGCCTTTAAGAGAAGTGTATGTGATTACTTTACTGACAGAACTAATCATTGTTAATGAGTCTCCTTAGTGTTTTCTATCTGCATTTGTATTTATGTATGTGCATAGTTATTTATTTGTGTATTTATATATATATATATTAGTGTGTATATTATTATCTATGTAATAGTGTGTTCAGTATTGTATCAGTTGTTATTTTATTCATTATTTATTAGCTTCTCTTGCACCGCTCACAGTTTCTCTATTTTTCCCGATGGTTGACTGGTAGAGAATGCTTCATAGCATTTAGTCCGCCTTTTGTATGATTTTTATTTTGTGCAATAAAGATTAAATAAACAAAATAAAATAATTATATATATCAAACAATAACAGAGTATATTTCGGTAAGGACGCGTTTCAAGTAGGTACCGCCTACAGTTCGTTCGCGTTGTATTATATCTGATGTCACCTTCATTACTCGTACCATAAAGCTGAGTAACTGTTGGGAGACCACTGGTGGACATAAAAACGATGAAATAAAACAATACCTGAATAGCCTTGATTTTGTTATAATCGATCGACGTTTAAACCTTGTAGTTTTAATTTAGGTACTGACTTTAAACAGATGTTTCAAATGTATTCATAACCTCGACGAAATATTTAAACTCCTATTAATACATTTGAATATGAAGACAGCTATAAGTCCTATAGGTCTTTGAAAAAAAAAATGAATCAATTTGTTTTAGATAGGTACATATTTTGTGCCGACACATTTTATAAAGTAGCACAGTTACCGTATCGTTACTTCACACACATACAATAAATATGTATACAATTTTGCTGACTAGGAAATTCAATCCGTGCAGATGACACATCTACCACTAACTAGGTATACTACACATACAATATGTCAGGCAAAATCGCATTGAACGCTGTCCAATCAGCTCCAAGGCTCGTGATCTGTACTAATAACTCCACTGCGGGCTTCCTTTGTAACTCCCCTTTGATTAACTTCGACGCCTGCCGATATATTTGGACTAAATACGAACTGGGAAGTCTATTCACTAAATGATTGACCGCCTTGATTAATTTTGCCTAAGTAATGTAAGTAAATACTTTATATGCTAATGACCATACCCCGTAACAGATGACATGAACTAAATTTTTAAATTAGCTATCAAGACGATAAGCGACAGCAATTTAACGCCGTAGATGTCATTGCAGTAATGTATTTGTTAGACGCCTCATAGCGCCGTTCGTTATTCGTTTTCATTAATTGACAACCCTGTTTTCGACGGCGTGCGGCTTACAGTTAATGCGGATAATAACGACCGTTCCGTAGCCAAAATGACAAAAATTGGCCCATATAGTTTCGCCATGTTCATCAAAGGTGTAGATGAACCATTTCACTAAAAACATAATAGGTTTGATCCTAATCATGCCAAATTACTAAGTCGATTATTAGAATATATTCGTTTTATAGTGGTGAACATTTAATCGTTATTGTCTCTAGATATAAAAATCGTATTTAAATATATTTAATTTAACATTTAAACTGGGTGATAAAAGCAAATAAACAAGTGATGAAATGGTAACGTTCATTTTACCTGCATATAGGCTTAAGATGGTGCCATCTATTAATTGTTTTTCTACTCCCGTACTTTTACTTGTCATTTACAGGGTCGTGGACACACCTTTATGCCCCTACCTTATAAATGTCAAGACAAATCTATATTGTCTATTTCCTATAAACGCATCCGGGCATACACGCAGTGCGTTTTTGGATTTTTTCTACTCCCGTACTTTTACTTGGCATTTACAGAGGGTCATGAACATACCTTTAAGCCCCTGACTTATGGATGTCAAGAGAAGTCGACATTGTCTGTTATTATACCTATAAACGCATTCGGGCATACACGCACTGCGTTTTTGGATTTTAAGACACTTCGTGTATACAAAACGTAATGAAATACATGGTTGCCGACCTAATTTTAAATATGATTACTATTAATCATAATTAAAAAAATATTTTTTAGTCCTTGTGGACCGGCCAAAGCACTAAGCCATACTGCCTTGATGAATAGTAAACCATAGAGCAGCTTTCTTTTTTATTTTGACGTCTCCCGCCTGACCTTGGTTGTTAATAAAATTGTGTTTGACTAAGAATATTTTCCAAATTTACAATTTTATTTTAAAATAAGTGTGTAGTCGTAGAAAAAGTATTGTAGGTATGCAACATTGTTTAACTGAGTCAAAAAATGCTCATGGTGTCTTTAATAACAATTTTCGGCTTCGCCCCAAATTGTTACCCACGCCACTCACCTTTTTTGATCACTCTTAAACAACAGTTGCATAAAATACTATCATCATCATCAACGTATAGAAGTGTAAAATGACAAATAGCACAATAAATGGTAAAAACGCGACCGTAATAATAGCAACTGTAGGTACCTAAGAATTGAGTATAACGTCAACCCTTCTCAATGAGCTCCGACTCGGTCGGAATACTTTTCCTTTGATTGGCATGCGATGATGTATCTTACATACTCACAAATGCCGTAAATACGTTACATTAGCCTCAGGGGGAGACCATGCGCACAAAAAAAATAGGGTGTCCTTAGCCATTAGACAAAACGAAAACGTACAGTACATGCCTTAGGGTATTTAAAACCTTTATACGTAGTATCACTAAAATTTATGACGTTACGAAGAAATCAAGAAAATTGATATTGCTATATCGATGATTAAAAAAATGTTGCAATTTATCAACTTGAAATTTGAACATTGTCACATTGACAGTGTTCAAATTTCAAGTCTTCGCTATTGGGGTAGCGACTAGCGATATGTGTCAGTAGTCAGTAGCTCCTGAGGTAATTTTATAGAATCATCATCATCATCATTTCAGCCAAAAGACGTCCACTGCTGGACATAGGCCTCCCCCAATGATCGCCAATATGACCGGTTCTGCGCTGCTTGCCTCCAGCGGGTTCCCGCGACCCTGACCAGTTCGTCGGACCATCTTGTGTGAGGTCTGCCCACACTGCGTCTTCCGGTACGTGGTCGCCAGTCCACCAGTTTATAGAATACCTAGTTGAAATTATTGAGGCAATTTTTATTTAGGTCAATCATAAAATTCTGAATTTTGACAGATGTCACCAAGGAACGGAATTTTCCTAGCGAAAATCTAACAGCCAAAGGGATTGAATAAACTATTTTATCGACTTATCGATGTTACGGAATAGCTGATTAGGTACTAACTTAAAAGATTATTCTATAGCATTTGACCTCTTTTATAAGTAACTTACATTTCGATATTATAATAAATCATGTCAGGTGTCAACACTTTTATATTGACATCGCAAGTGCTCACAAATTCTATCACCTAATGAAAACTTAAGTGACACAAATAGCATGTGTGACGCTGTCATAATTTATTCTAATATCGAAATTCAAGTTATATTATTCAAGTTGTTGAGTAAATACTAATAATAAATCATAGAGTTCTCAAATCATACATGTACAGGGATCATAAACAGTATTTTAAGTAAAAACCGAAATATCGGCCGGTATTAGCAATACTTCAGTGATTTTATAAAATGGTGTTTGGGTTAGCACAATGATTTATCAGGTTAATGTATGAAGTAATATCGTTTTTGCGTCGACTCAAAAAGTATAAAGAATCCATACGCCAATTCGAGTTTCGTGAAAATTCTTTATTACAAGTATAATTGGTAAAGTTTAAGTTCTTATTAATAAAATATTAACTAAAGTATGTTCACTTAATATGAGGTCAAAAATAATTACGATGGGTTTCATTTTTAAATACAAATATTTGACACCATAGAATTATAAATGTATGTATAGTTGTTAAGATACGTAAAAAGTACGTACTTTAAACAAGCTTTAATAAACCTTTGTTTACCCGGAGAGCCTATTAGCATGATTTGATTGCAGAAGCGCCTCATATTGATTATTATCCGATGGGGCCGGGCACCATTAAAACTCTACAAACAGTTTATAGACAGTACAAGTATTAACAGTATAATGAATTCGCATATTACAGTCATATCACAACATCAACCTATCTCAGTCCACTGCTGGACGTAGGCCTCTCCCACTAACTGTGCGTGAATGCATCAGGAAGCAGGAAGTAATACCCATGATGGCTACGCTGGGCAAGCGGGTTAGCGAATGCAGTAATAATGTCTATAATTATGATGACTGCTGCCCATCATCAATCCTTAATAAATAAATGACCAGTGATACTCAATCCCTTAGTCGACTCCTACTACACCCACGAGAAGAGTTGGGGTGGTGACAAATGTATATATATCAATGCCGTTATCACGCGGAAGTAAGTCAATATTAAAGTATTTATCTCATTTTAATAGATGTCTACTTAAGCAAAGCGACCAGCATAATATTTATAGCAGCTACCTATACGTATATGAAGGGTCCTCGGAAATAACATGTCTAGTCAATTCAAATTTGAGAAGAAAAATCAACCTTGCTTTTAATAGATTATGGT
>JALPQI010018779.1:0-14330 GCA_025490895.1 Thaumatotibia leucotreta
ACTGGTTTCTGTACTAGCTAAATTTTACTATTACAACTAAATATATCTTTATACATCTTACACAAATCGACCTAGTCCCACGGTAAGCACAATTAAAGCTTGTGTTGTGGGTACCAAGCGACGATATATATAATAGATAGATACATATAGATACTTAAATACTTAAACAGCCACGACCAAGGAACAAATATTTGTGACAAATAAATACACAAATAATGCCCTCGCTGGGATTCGAACCCGGAACCTCCAACTTCGTAGGCAGGGTCACTACTAACTAGGCTACGGAGGCTGACAAAAACCTCATTTTACCACTTAACTTTACGCGATTGAGACCCGTTTGACTTTAAATTATAGATAATCGTGACAGTTTTGTCGTCATCGTCACTCGGAGATAAGGAATGCACGGCAGGCTGAGTTCTTTCTTATTTGTTTGTTAGTACCTACTAGCGTAATTTATATTGTAAGTTAAATAAGTTGTTTAAATTTCACTTTTACTGTCTACTTTCAGTGGTAACTTGCATGTTTAATTTTATTAATTCCACGAAACTGAACTCTGCGAATGAGGTGTCGGTACAAACCCGAGTTTAGGGTTTCTCGGCGCTTATTTTTAGTTAACTATATGTAACCTAAATGTAACAATGATTAAATAAATAAATAATCAGCCTATGATAGTCCACTGCTGAACGCAGGCCTCTCCTATGAACTATGTGTATGGACGCATTAGGAGGTAGATGCTCATAATCGCCACGCTGGGCAAGTGGATTGGCGATCGCAGTAATGTGTCCACTATGATGTCGCTGCTGCCTATCATCAATCTATTATCAAATACTCGTAATGGTCAGTAACAGTACGTGAAAGTTTAATTCAATATATTTTCTATTACAAGCTTTTATTTATAAACATAATGAAAAGGTTAAACTCACCTTTTTTAGTCACTACGCGCGACATGTCTCGGAGAGCCTAGGTCTCCATTATCAAGCACTGAGCCCGCGTTCACGCCAAACTCACATGCGTAGGTACATGTCGTGCGTAGTGACTAAATACACGTGAGTTTAACCGTTTAGTTATATTTATAGTTATTATGTCTGGAAAGTTTAAATTCAATTAGCTTTTATTTATGCATGTTTCTTGCGAGTAAAATTGAATTCACTTCACGGTTACCTACCGATTTTGGCTGAATTCTGGACCCACTTAAAAAAATAAGGGGTTATTTTTTTACGAGTAGTATGTCACAATATCTCCGAGAATCGTAAACATTTTGTTTTCGAACGGGTATAACCCCGAGATAGTCCTGTGTTGGAACCTAGTCGGTGTCTGATGATGGCATCTTGGAGAAATCGGTTGAAGTTGGTTTTACTCTTTAAAGATAATACTATCATCATCTAGTATATAGATGCAAAGACTTGACAATATCTACATATAAATTTATTCCGTATATTTTATCATATTGCATGAGGAAGTGACTTGATTAAAAAGTATACGAATATCGTAATATATTTATTTTGTATTGTTAATCCTATTAGCTTTAAAACTTAAGCTTGGCTTTGCCGACATAAAAATGTGGAGAAGCAAAAACTAACGAACATAATCCTCTCAGTCAAGTCCGGTCCAATAGACCACCTCACAATAGACACTGCATTAGTAACATTCCACGGAGAAGGGTGATTTGCCAAAATAAATAAAATATACTTAATAATAATAAATGTCTCGGGCATCTTACACAAATCGACCCAGGTCCCACGGTAAGCTCAAATAAGGCTTGTGATGTGGGTACCAAGCTACGATATATAATTATAATTATAATAGATAGATACTTAAATACATACATAGCCATGACCATAGAACAAATATTTGTGATAAAAATACACAAATAATGCCGTCATCGGAATTCGAACCCGGAACCTCCAGCTTCGTAGGGTCACTACCAACTATGCTACGGAGGCTGACATATAAAAGCATTTGTCCCATCAAGGCGCCAGCTGCCAGCAATGATAGATGGTTGACATTTTTAAATTTTGAAGCTTTGGAAATTATAGTAAGCACACAAGCTGTCCCGCGCAAACGTCTAATTTTTTCTTTCATGATGGGAGTATTTCATTGCTTAACTTATTTGTTACAAAAAAAACATTCTGATATACTCCAGAAACTGTTTACAGGACAACTATAATCCGTGAAAAATGTACCTTTGGTGATTATAAAAATTACGTGATTTTTAGTATCAATTTTAACATCTGATTATTTTGGATTCACTTTATCATTTCATCCAATCCAAAAAATAAATAACTTTGTTATTAGTTTCTACTAAACTACCATCATTTTTAATACTTTTTAAGTGGTCTAGAAACGTAGTTTCGACTCTTTAAACCAATGTAAATAATAACAAACAATGCCAAAATCAAGAGAATTCAAGACAACCTGTTGTCAACAACGATTGTACGCATCTTGTAATTATGTGAAAAATCTGTATGAAATCAGTTTGTGCCATTTTCTGTGAAAAAATACACTAGACCTTTTTTTTCTCTTGATACAATTAATAAAATAAATACTAAGTTTACTTGGTGTTTTCATCTATATATAATTACATCCTACATTTACTGTGGAAAAACAATTTGACGCACCAATATAATGGTATCTGCTTATGCTTAGCCACAGTAAAAAACTGAAATTTTCAGTTCCTGCCCCTTAAGGTGTTATGAATATTTTATCTACATCCATATCGTAAGTTGTCTACAATATGTTTAGCGGCGGTAAGCAAATAGCCTACTTTAAGAAATCTGTATCTGTGGGTGTATCATAATTTTTACTTTACGATATCGGCAACCGATATCTTAATCACAATTAAATCTCGAACATTCTGTTAAAAAAAAAATCACACTTTAATTTCGATTATCGAATCAATCGATTAGTAATTTCATTCAAATTAAAATTCTTATTCCATACATTCTTCTAAATCTCGATTATTGAGAATCGATTTGAGAATCGATATCGACTCAAGACCTTACCTTGTCTATGAATTAAAAAAACGAATGTCACTCATTTGTTTTGTTTCAAACATGCAATTTTTTGGACTGTTGACTTGAAAGTGAAATATTATCGAGTTCGTTGTGAAATACTTACACTGACAAATGAGTTATGACGACGAAGACAGTGATGCTGAAATGTATGAAACACCACTAGAAATCCGGGACGCCGCTACAACCGTGACCAATAATTTGCTACCACAAAAATAAACATATTGTAGAAAACTTATTATATGCATGTAGATAAAGTTATGTATGCAACTGTTCATAATTAGGCATTATGAACCAGTCACATAAAATACTAATAATAGATTATAAAGTAAATCAATGTAATCATATCAGTTAACTCTGTTGGTTTGATAATATCATTGTGGCTACATACAGGGTGCTACACCACCCACTGAAAAAAAATTGGCTCTTTCATACAAAATTTTGTTATTGGTCTGTCACAAAGTATGAAAAAGATTTTTTTTTATATTTCTTGATTTACCCCATAGTAAAAGCTGTTCTGTATAGCCTACTAAATTACTCCGTTCAAGGTTTTCAGTGGGTGGTGTAACATCCTGTATATATATATATATATAGGTATATCCGCAAATAGGCAGGTATCGAAAATAGACGTAGGCTTTGCCAGATGCTCCATCTAATTGGTAAGTAATCTACAGCGGATTAACGTCCAATTTTCGCCGATTTGTATGGAATACGGAGGATCAGTGCCTTCGTTAGTGGAAGCTGCAAACGCGCCATTTTATATTAGGTCATTTAATTACCTATGAAAATTGGCGTTTTGTATGGAGAATTTGGGAAAAGTCTATTTTCCATACAATGAAATTTGTGTATATTTTTTGTATGAAAATAAACAAAATTGGCCAGTAATTTTAGACATTTCTAAAGCGTGTTTTGTATATCGCTCATTGAATGAAAAACCACCACATTCCGAAATTCAAAAGTATGGAAAAAGCAACCATATTTCAGGAAAATATAGTCAATTTTCTAACACAGTTTTTTTCGAAATGTTGCGGTTTTGCATTCCATGAGCAATATGTCTATTACTTAAAAAAAGTACTCTCATTCATTTAAACCTATTCCAAACATATGAACCGGCAACATATGGCAAGAGTTGTTTTCAAAGCTTGGTTTTGAATATTACTAAAGGAAAAAAACAATTTTCAGTGTAAAAAAACCTTTGTTACAAAGTGCATTATTGAAAACAAAAATATATCTAACAAATAATAACACATAAATATATTTAAAGGCCAATCAGACTTTTATTATGTACTTGTACTCGTATTTCGGTCCTATCAAAATTTAAATAAAAGCTCGTTTGAGTGAAAGCAAATAAAATTAGAGTGTCGTTGCCACCCCCCTGTCTTCCGACCCATTGGCTTGGAGCTCGACATGGCGTTAGCATACATACGACGTCAAATCAGCTTAGGAAAATAACGTTTCATACTTCACCTTGAAACCGTCAAGGAAATTATTCAATGTCATTTTATATTGATAAATGGGATAGGTAGTTGAGGTGAGCTATTCTAAAAGTTTGTACAGTCGAGGAATTTAATGTCCTACCCATTTATCCACCTTGTCACAGTGACAATCAATATGAAAGCTGCTAGGACTGTCATATTATAGCTACTATGACAAGGTACGAAATGGGTAGGAAATTAAACTCCTCGACCGTACATTAGGATCGTCTTCGACATATCTACTATTGATAAAAATGGGAAGGCTGGTCGAGTCATTGATGCTGAACAGATCCACCACATTTCTAAAAATGTCCCAAAATGTTTGTATGAAACATTCCTTTTTTGGTACCAAAAGTGTATATGTAACTGGTAACAAAAAATAAACTTCCGTACAAAGTTACTTTTACATACTTAAGAATTAGAACCTTACATCAAGTACATTACGACACAAGTGCAAAAAACATTAAATTCGAAACGAGTGGCGATGTTTTAAACCAGGGAGTGTTTTAAATCGATACGGGTTACGAATTTCGTTTTTGTACGTGTCTCGTACGACGTTTTTACTGTAGATGGCCCTCCGAAGTTTTGGACCTGACGTAAAATGACACACTTCTCGCACTAGAGCCTATAAAACGTACCATCTGTACTAAAAATACTTTTGCACTTGTATCGAAATGTACTATTTTTAGGCTATCAGTACTAAAACGTCGTACGAGACACGTGCAAAAAGGTAATTTGTAACTTGTGTCGATTTGAAACACGACCGAAGGAGAGAGAGGGTGAAGGGAAAAACATCGCCACTCGTTTCGAATTTCATGTTTTTCGCACTTGTGTCGTATTGTACTTTTTTACGCACTTGTGCGAGAAGTGGTTAATTTCTTGTCATGTCTAAACTTCGGAGGATCATCTGTACTGAAGAACGTCGTATGATACACGTGCGAAAAGAAAATTAGTTCAAACATCGTTTTTTTACACTTGTATTTCCGTAAAAATACGCCTTCGACGCCTCTAATTAACGCTTTTCACATAGCTTAAAGTTGGAAATAAAAATATAGTTGTTTGTTTGTCAGTCACTCGACGACGTACTTAGTTGATGTTTATCTTAATTTTATCTTGCAACGCGAAATATTGCTTTTGACGGTCAAGGCTGACGGATCACGCAGGTACTAACCACGCAATGTAAAGAGTACTGTAATGGTACTTTGTTGGTCTCTTTCATATACCGAGTCGGGGGATAGTAGTGAATTTTCTCAAACTTGCAATGAAATGTTAACATTAGAAGGAGAGGAAATAAGTGTATTCGTAACACACACAAAATCACAATAAGCAGATACGAAGAAGAAAAATAAAAATAATAAAGAGTGTAGGATCTTGAGGAAAACAATTGTTTTGGTCTTCGGGGTATTTATTTTATAGTATCTTCTTAGTTTAAACAATTTATTAATATTATAATGTGGGAGCGTGCTGTGTTCCCTGGCACGAGTGGATAGCAGCAAGAGGCAGCTGTCACACTGACACTTGTCAAGCTTCATTGACAGTGACAGTGACAGCTGCTTTTTACTAACTATGCTACAAAGAGTATCTACGAAATGGCCTCATCTCAGCATGTTGCTAGCGGGTGCCAGCGCTGGTCATTACGTAGGTACGTAAAGTTGGACCAGTGGCCTATTTCACCATAATTACAAGTGTGACAATTGTAAAATATCACTGTTACTGACGTCACAGGCCTCCGTAGGCTACGGCTACCGCTTACTATCGGACGGTCCATGTGCTTGGTTGCCACCAACATAAAATTATTACTAATAACATCATTACATCGTTAAAACCCCCTCTTTAAGACCAGTAAGACCTGGGTCTTACCGACCGGTAAGGCTCGGTCGGTAAGACCGAGTGGCCGAGGGGTACAGGCATCAGCCGCGAAAGCTGAGTACGTGGGTTCGATCCCCACCTCGGACATTAGGTGATCTTGGTCGTTTTTCTTTGGTATATGACATCTAATATTTATAATTTATATAGTAGGATTAAGTAGTGTGACTACTGGGGAAAAATAAAAAGTACAAATCAAAATATTTAGTTAATAAATAATTTGATTTGTGTTTTCGCAATACGCTCAAACTAATTTTTATTTTCCGAATCCCGTGACAATTGTCGCAAGGTTTAGTACAATTTTCATTAAATCTTGACATGAGGTTCGGCTTATGTCGGAATTTCGCTACAATTGTCAGAAACGCGACATGTGACAATTGTAATTTTGCTTCGCTAAAAAGTAGTTATTTACGGCTGATTTATTAAAGTTCCTGCACTACATTATTTATGTTGGTGGCAAACAAACGCACGGCCCTTAAGGTGGTAAGCGGTAACTGTAGTCTATAGACGCCCCCGATTGGAAAACAATAAATTTACAATTGTAGCACTTGTCAATGTAAAATTGGCGCCAGGAAGTAGCATGTCGTTGGTTCGATGACAGAACTTGATATGTTGTGGTATTTCACTGGACTGCAAAGTACCTGAAGTAACCTGCTTAAAATAGCCACACCGGATGCGTTTGGAACACGTGCGCGTAACGTGCAAGCGGTGTGCCGTCTACTAATGACATTGTCGACGCTACTACTCGCAGGCCAAGCACACGTGTACGTGCTGCAAACGTATCCGATGTGGCTCAGCCTTTATACATTTTCATCACACCTGTTCGGTAAGTGTGCCAATGCGCTGCGGCGATGCGCGCCGTAGATGCGTCATTACGCCCTAGGGCAATCAAGGAAGTTCATACAACATTACGTCACACTAGCTCGGCGCCCGCAGCCGACGCAGGCGAGCGGCGGCGGCAGCGAGCGCCGCGATTTCTGTCATAAAAATGTTAAAAAGTCATCCCAGATTTTGAGAAATGATTTAGACCATTTTAGAGTATGTTTGTGAAAATATATTGTTTTATTTACCATGCCTCTCATATGTGATGAAAAACATTGTGCGTGCTACGGGCGGTACTAGAATTATGTACTCGTGTTAAGTAAAGCTTTCACACTCGTTCACAAATTCTTGTTTACCGCCCTCAATACACAATGTACTATTGTGGCGTCTGAGACTTTCTGTGGCGATAAAACACACCTAGTAATGCGATGCTTTACTAGGATATGATATCTCTTTCATTCAACTGAGCAAGAGCGAAAGAGGCAAATATACGATGAAACGAAATAGATGTTTCTCGTTAGTCCCTCTGGTCACTCATTGGCATTCGCGGCGCTTTTCGCAGAAATCGTGACCGGAGTACAGAATACCCGCCTTGGGGTTGCTAAGGAATGAAATAGAACAATCGGTAGGGTTTCGGTTATGATAACAATTTATTTTTGAAACGAATCAAATTATTTTGTTAAATATTTTGAAATCGCTCGCTAACTATGCCACCAAGGTATGAAAGATATTCGTCAGCCTCCGTAGCCTAATTGGTAGTAACCCTGCCTACGAAGCTGAAGGTTTCGGGTTCGAATCCCAGCGAGGACATTATGTGTGTACATAATTACAAATGTTTGTCCTTGGTCGTGGCTCTCTATACATTTATTTAAGCATTTATATGTATCTACCTATTATATACATATGTCGTCGTTTGGTACCCACATCACAAACCTTATATCAGCTTAACGTGGGACTATTTATGTCGATTTGTGTAAGATGTCCTAATCCATTTTTTTATTCGTGAATAAATGTCTTAAGACATCCAGCTTATCATGGTTTTCATAAATATATGAATGTATGTATGAACTCGAGTTGCCTAACTTTCTAAATTAGTCAAAGCTCAAAAGTTGTCAAAAGCTTGTGCACTCAATTAACCGAAATGGTGCTCAAAGGGTACTCATTAAATACACAAACAGCTGGCCAAATGCGTGTCGAAGATTTAATATTAGATACAATTTTACTGACATAAAATAAAAAACCTAGAAGCCATGGCGAGGATCGTGGAACAAGAGGGAGCAAAGATTGGTCTTAGAATTAACCATCAGAAGACGGAGTATATCCTCATGAAGAGGTACAAAGATAAAAGAGTCAGAAGGGAAGATCTGATAGCCGGAAACATAACCTACAAAGGCGTAGATCGTTTCAAGTACGGAAACGTTCCGTAGGCCGTCCCAGATACCGCTGGATTGACGAAGCTACCAAAGACCTGACTGCACTCGGGGTACCCAACTGGCGTGAGGTAGCGCAGAACAGAGACGAGTGGCGTTCTTTTGTGTCGGAGGCCAAGATCCTCTTCGAGTCATCGAGCCACCGTAGTAAGTAAGTAAGTAAAATAAAATAAAAAACTGGCTTAATGCGAGTCAGACTCGCGCACAAAGGGTTCCGTACCTATCAATTGATTATAATATAAAATATCACGTTTTTTGTATGGAAGCCCCCTTAAATATCGATTATGTTACAGCGGCAACAGAAACTCAGCATCTGGGTTATTGTCAGTCAGAAAATCCAAAGTTGTCCACTCGATGGTCAAAAGTTAACAGCTTGTAAAAATCTTTGTTACGATTTTATTGAATAGGGCTGTAGACCGGCGAAACTAGTTGTACCGTCAATTGTTTTATCCCAAAATTAGTACAGGAATTCCTTACGTTTAGGTATATCCACTGAAAAGTCGATAACCTAAATCTGATAGTGACCCATCTGTGAACATTTCAACTGTCATGGGTCATTTTAACTATCATGGTTCACGACATACAGCCTGGTGCTAGACGGACAGACAGACGGACGGACAGACTGTGGAGCCTTAGTAATAGGGTCCCATTTTACCCTTTGGATACGAAACCCTAAAAATAATACTACAAGTAAACGCTAAGTAGAAGTAAATACTTACACTAGAACTAGCTATAACAGTAAATTTCCCTGAACCTGAAATCCGAGTATGACGTTACGACATTCATTTCGTTTCATTTAATTATCCATTAACAATATACATTGTATTTGAATGTCTACATACATGTATATAATCCTCAATTAACAATACACTATAATTTCACAAATTATATCACTACTAAATTACATTAAACATGCTAGCCTACAACTATTATAAGGCCTACCTACATGCTGAATATAAATCTGTATAGTCTGTCTCCCTATTATGAGTTACGTACAACGTATAACTTGCAAGACTACGTCCTAAAACTATGAAAGAATTACGTGTTTGAATGTACGATAAACTCCTCTTTTTTATATTAATAACTATATTTTTATTATTTTACTGTGGTTATTTTTTTGACGTAGGTACCTACCTAGTTTGCTTTTATATTGTTGTTGTTTTTTTTTTATAAGAGATTTTAGGAGAAAAAAACTTGGGAAATTCAAAACCTGCCTAAAAAATTACTTTAGTTCCAGACGAGTGAGGTACTATTTTTAATTTAATTCTATCAATTTCACCTCGTTATTTATTCCTCAAAATTGTAAATAACTTAAATACCTGTCGCTATCGTTCTTATAACGCCACGTGTGTCCAAATAAATATTAGATACCTTCAAAACCATTTAGAAATTTAATTTCAACCCATTGTCAGCTAGAGCCATTCTAATATCTAATAATAACACTTTAATATTTAAAGCTTTCGACGAACATTTTCCGAACAGCCTTATCGCTATGGTCAACACGTGGTCGTAATAAAGACGAAGCCGATATCTTTTTAAAAACCTCCCACTTACCTCTAGACCAAAACTGTCACCAATCAGCCGCGCGAGCGAAACTCAACCTAAAATTTTCAATGTTTATTTTCACGAGAGCGATTTGGAACGGCCACAGGTAACACGCGCGGCGAACGGGCCTGGAATGAATGAAGCCCTGGGGTAGTTTGAGAGGGCGGGGCTGGACTGAGCTGAATACCCTTCCAATTACAAAAGCCCTCCGTTCCACCATTTTTCCATTCAAAAGAAGCATCTTTCTATAGCCGCTTAACGGAAAAGTCTTTGGTACTCTGTTTGCGAAATAACCTGCCAAATTGAAAAGGTGCCTATTGAGCAACTTCTCGGACGTTTTTTTGTAGTTTCTGCTATAGTAGGGTATGGTTTAGATGTTCATTGTTGTACTCATTTGGATGCTATTGAAATTTTTTGCAGGGTTGTCTCATAAAGCACGCGTTATGGTGTGGTTATTGTACATTCCGCGGATAGTTATGGTCGGAGTTGCTAAGAGATACGAGCTCTTTTTGCAAATAATGGACTCTCTAAGGAATAGAAATTCCTGCTGTATATTAAGTGCCTTGGGAATTCACTTAATTCAATAAGTATTTTGAGACATGACATGTGAGGGACTTACTTCGTTTGCTTACGTTAGGAAAATTGGAAATTCTCGTATTTGGAATTCAATTTATATTTGTTTTAGAAACTTGAAACGTGCAACGCCGAATCAACATAACTATTGCATGAATAGGTATTTATTATGTATATTTGATTGTCGACTTGATGTTAGATAAAGTAAAAAGTACTTACTTACTGTAAAGTTTGTGTAATTTAACAGACTTTGTTAGACAAAAGGAGACTTCGTATGTTAACAATGATAATAATTTTATATAAATTCAGAATTTACTCTGTCAATATCATCAGCAGCCTACTATCTCAGTACACTGCTAATCGTAGTCCTCTCCTATTAACTATTGCGTATAGACGCATTCAATTAGGAGGTAGTAAATTCCCATAATCGACAAGCTATTCAAGTAGATTGAAGATCGCAGTAATGTGTCTACTATGATGACGCTACTGCCTATCATCAATCTTCTATCAAAAAATGGTCAGTGATACTTCAATCCCTTAGTTGACTCTTACGACACCCACGGGAAGAGTTGGAGTGGTGACAAATGTATTCTTACTGCCCTCACCGTACGGCTAAATGTAGGTACCCTAAATCAGGGATCGGATACCGGTTTTTTCTCCATACAAAAGAACGGTTCGAATTCCGTTCTTTTTCGTTCTTCGGTTTATATATTTTTTGTTAATGGAGTAATTGGAAAATATGATGTTAAAAATTACATAAAATGTTGAATACTACATAAAGAGCGTAAAATATTGAGCTATATCGAGATTTTTGTAACAAACCGGTTCCAATCCCTGCCCTAAATGTATAATGATCTAGCTTACAGTCATGTGGAGTAAACTTACGCAGTGGGTAACTAAACGCATTCACAAAGGTATATTTTATACTAAAATGTATGAGATTGCGTACTCTTACCCCACCTTACTCTATTGATTGTTTTGCTATCGCCAAACAAGTATATGCCTACAGCCGATTTCTTAATAGGTACGCTATAATCACAAAGAGGTAAAGAAAACAGAATAGGTGATATTTAACTGAAAAGAAAATGCGCGTCACGGTGAAATTATTGATCATTAGATAGGCATATTCATACCTATACTCTGTTTGGTTTGGTGTTTAAAAAAAGGTAAACAATCTTGCAGTATCTTTTTATTGAAAACTACGAGTAGAAAATAAGTTTTAGCGAATATAACAAGGAAACACAGTGATTTACATTGTTTTTAATTTGATCCATTTAGTACCTAGTTTGGATTTTTATATGCATTTTTCAATAAAAAGATACTGCAAGATTTACCTTTACCTTATTTACCTTTTTTTAAACACCAAATCAAACAGAGTATAGCTGTATTTTTCCTTACTCCTAAGTACTGTAGAGATTGTATAGCAATCCCCTACGTTACTGGTGGCTTTCCGATTATATTCTCTAAATAGTTAAATGATTGACATGTAATCAACATAGTAAATAAAATATTAAAGTATCAGTCACCCCCGACGCTCTGGGTCACGCTCGTGCGCTGTGTAAATATAAAATAAATGATTCTTCTTCAAAAGTCTACCTCTGATTCTTCTTAATATTACACCTGCACCTCCCACAGTACCTATTGTTATATCTTCCTTTTATATCTCTTACCTAAGTTAACTTTCTAGGTAGTAGGTTGTCACTTAATGAGAAAGACGATCACGAGAGCTGCGGTGGCGCAAAAATCGACCTTGACATGACCACGACCACTCTGTCAAGAGTGCACGACTAAGAAGAAGAATAAGAAAGACACAAAGATAATACAGGGTGTAAGGCGAAGCTCTTAACGGGTGTTAGTTTACGACATAATAAGTACATTTAAATAACTTTTACTTAAAATTAGAGCAACAAAATGTTCCATACAAAATAATTCGGCGCGCAATGTAGAGCAACATACGCGAGTTAAGCACTCGTTGACAGCTAATTTCAAAAGCAGATGACATAACTGCCATATCAACAATAACAAATGTTCGTACCTACATTGCTGCTCCGATAATCTTAAAAAAATTCTGTGGGGTCTAAATTAAGAGTAATTTAAAAAAAACCTTTGAATCCATGATTACACTAATGAATCCCATGCCTGGTTTAATTGATCGCCCGTATTAGATTTACACACTGTATACGTAGGTAGATTTTGAAACAATTGAAGCGATTAGCTACGAGTAGGTATGTCAAAAAAGGCAAACCAAATGTACTGCTACCAGGGGCCCATTTCTCAAAAGCTTGTAACTTGTAATGGGGCCTATTTCTCGTACCTTATTAGACTAAAGTCGCCTCCAAAATTAGGCGAACTAACTTGACAGTTCAATGCACGCCAATGTTGTCACAGCTAGTGTTGTTCATATCGACATTTAAAAATTAAATTCAAACCAGATAATTAGTCAAATTGCATTATTAATATAAAATTATACCAATAGTGTTATAAAGAAATAATAATTTAAGGAACATAAAAATAAAATGATCAAACATCGATTTGGACATTGGTAAAAACGCTGTCGGCCATTTTGTTTTGTTGACACTGACAAGTTATCAAAATAATATTTCACTTGTGTGAAACCGTAATAATATGTTACGTATTTCTCATGATAATTCAAATTACGTTACCTTTTTGACACATAATTTTTATGACAAGGGTAGCGGTGTAACGAAAACTGTATGGCAGTTATTCTTATTTGCATTCGTATTTGCGAATGTTCAAAATGGGATATTCGTTACACCCCTAGACAAGAGCGAGGAAGATACGTTAGTACACGGTGGAATTTAATCGGTGAACAGGAACCCATTTTTCTAATTCAGTAGGTAATCGATGGCGGTCACGTTTATGTAGTACTTAAGTGTAACCAAGTTTTTTTTAGCATAACAAATTTTTATGTTGAAATTAAACTTTAATTAAAATTTATTGTCACCCTACTAATGGTTTAGTCTGAAAAGTTTAATACCTCTTTTCAAACTATCAGCCATGCATCGCTCTTATTTTACATAGAAATAGAGTCTATCGCAAAAATTAAAGCATGTGAGTGGTTATTGCTCATTTATGTTTTAAGTTTATATGGCTGATAGTTTGAAAAGAGGTATTAAACTTTTCAGACTAAACCATTAGTAGGGTAACAATAAATTTTAATTTCAACGTAAAAAAAATATGCTAAAAAAAAACTTGGTTCCACTTAAGTACTACATAAACGTGACCGCCATCGATTACTGAATTAGAAAAATGGATTCCTGTTCACCGATTAAATTCCACCGTGTATACTTACATGTCCTAAAAAAGGCCGTACATGTTTATATCGATATTTCCGTATCGACATTACCTATCACTATTTATTTTTTCCTATGTCTGGTATCATTATTAGCTGTCAGTTTAGTTCGCCTAATTATGGAGGCGACTTTAGTAATATTAGTCCATGGGCTAATATTTTTTACAAGTTTACAAATTTGCGTTTCTCGAAGCCGCTCTAATAAAATATTAGTTATTAGTTACCAACTAATAAATATTAGCTAATATTATTAGACCTCTTTTGGTTTTGGTTTCTCGAATACAAAGAAAAATAA
>JALPQI010018780.1:0-16456 GCA_025490895.1 Thaumatotibia leucotreta
TTTGCAGTTTACACCCGGAATGATCTGTCAAGTCGAATTATAATGTAATCATAAGGTAGCATGTAGGTATACCCTTATCGTCACAAGGGCTTGGTATTAGATGGAAAATATATACTTACTCGCATAAGAAAGAGTCCTCAAGTAACTCAGCTGCCGTTGCGCGATTCTCTGGGTCCGGTATGAAACACCGCTTTATGAAGCTCTTGGCTCGAGGCGACAACTCACTGGGAATTTCCGGGTGCACTTTGTAATATCCCACCTAAAACAAACATGTGTAAAAAACAGATTTCATCTTTACTAGTAACTAGATTAATTTATAAACAAAAATGTTTACCTTAAACACTGCTGCTTGGGGCGATCCCAATTCAATGAAAGGTGGATTTCCCGTAGCCATCTCCACAACTGTACATCCGAGGGACCATATGTCCGCCTACAAAACAGACGTTATTATTACAGATGATTGAGCATATTTGTGTGGAAAAGTTTTATAAATGGTTACAGTTTACAAATATTGAGCTTTTCTTTGCATAACGAGATAATGTAACACTAACTGGAGGGTGTCTTTCCAACAGAGAGGCGATAAATGTATATTGTGCCTGCAGTTAATATTACACCAATCACATCTTCACAGCATAGCTACCCCAGGACGATATAGACGGTTATTAGTGAATATCAAAAATATACACATAGAACATCATTGGTGGCTCTGTTATGGAAAAATCGGATCGTTGGAGTATTTCAAAACCTATTAGAAAGGAATATATACATGCATTACTATACCTAAGTACTTACCGGCGCTCCATAGCCTCTCTGTCCCTTATCTATCACCTCAGGAGCCATATACTGCAGTGTACCCGCGAAAGTCTCAGTGGACGGGCACAGTCCCGCTAGACGCTTAGACGTACCGAAGTCGGAGATCTTGACAACACCACTGTACGTGTTCACGAGCACATTGTCGCCTTTTATGTCGCGGTGAACGATCTTTTGATCGTGCAGGTATTTAAGACCTGGAACAACCGTGAGTCTAACTTATCGACCTTACTTCTTGGCCACAATACTTGTGTAAGGCGACCGGCGGGGCATGAAATCATACGAGCGACATAGATCTCTCGTTCCAACTTATGTAGTCTCTCATCGCAGTCGCTGGTCGTGCAAAGTCGTGGCCAGGCCGTTACTATAATAATGTGGCAATATTTTATTGGATTTCAAGAGCAAAAACAGAGATACAAAACCATTCGTTTGACAATTTTTGGGATGGTTTCTGAAAATGCCTATCAAGCAAATGTAATAAATAACACAAATTTATTTAGCGAATTGGGTAAGTATTATCAGGTATAATATATTAATTATATTACCTTCTAAAATCTGTTTAGTGTAGTAAGCGATTGTCGCTTCATTTTCCTTCAGAGGTCCCCATTTGGAACGTAGTAAAGCAGACAATGAGCCTCCTGGTACTTGCTCCATGAAGATTTTAAAATAGTTGTCTTCTGATATTGATCCAAGATACTAAAAAAATAAACACATTTGAGTTGCGATCACGAATACCTCTCGTAGACATGTCAAATTTAAAAAAATATTAAAATGGCAGCAACTATTCATGAGCCCGCACTTGAAAGCGCCAATATGCATAATGATGAGCTCATCATCATCACAAACACAAAATTTCCGAAAACTTTTATGTGTATGGCACTATGGACAAATTCGAAGAAGCTGGAAGTATATTTAGTTGTTGAATTCGTAGCAGATTTTTTTTTTTATGTTGGCACAACAAAGTGGCTCCACTCCACCTGATCGTAAGTGAAAAGTAGAGCCCAAATCGCGGCGGCAACGAACAGGAGACAATCAGTAACCTGTTAGTAGCCACCGCCTTGCTGGCCCGCTAGATGCTTCTTCACGCTTCGTTTAAAGGGTCCCAACTTATAGGTATACGGAAACACATGTGCCGGTAAAGAATTCCACTTTTTAATAGTCCGGCATATGAAGGAATTACCGAATTTCTTAGTACGCGTGGGAATATTTTCCACTGTGAAGGAGTGACACCGCAAACCGGCACGTGTGGTTTTATAACGGAAAGGGGAGGGCGGGATCAGGGAAAATAACTCTTTGTGGTACCTGCACTATGTTCCGGTGGCGAAGCTGCGAGTGCAACAGGATCTCTTCGTGCAATGGTTGCACGTCCCCGAGGTTCTTCTCCGGGATCTCCTTGATGGCGATGCGCACTTGCGTGTTGAGGTCTCGCGCCGCGTACACCACGCCGTACGTGCCCTTGCCGAGTACTACGCGCTTGTTGCAGTCGTCTAGCTCGTACTCGAACTGTGAACAGATATTCATTAAAATTGAAACATAACACTCTACATTGCATCCACAAAGAAGTCGACTTACTCAGTCATTAGTGTCAGATGGATCGGTACCGGGTCTCTATTGGTTCCCATAAAGTTTGAAGTTCGATTTTTGAAGCGAATAACGTTGTAGGTCCGAATTTTTTTTAGTCATATTGTCATAAGTCATAAAAATTTATACTATAAATCGGTGGTCAGTTTTATGTAGGTCATAATTATTGTTAGTCATAAAAGTCGATGCCCATAACTTTTAAAATCCATACAGCATCATTTCCAGAATGTTAAAAGCAATAACCTTCCTTATTATAAAAATTATGACCATTGATGCTTATATCAGTAAATTATATGGATATCAATTTCTGACTAACAAAATTCGGATTAACAAATATATGGGAAAGAAAGGGATCCCATCGGTACCACCTTTGGGAGCGAGCGTATAGTATAACCTTTTTTTATTTTTGACTAGCTCCAACCGGACCAAGTGGGGTTAGCACAGGATTAAAGCGACACAGTCTCTCGTGGCGACATAAACTAACCGTCCCTCTTTTATTAAAACAGTAAAGACTGGAAATCTATCAAACGGCGACATACTATTCCACCAATCATGTGTTAATGAATCCTGGATACAACTCGATAAGGTCGCGGTCATTTCGACCCGCCGCCCGCGGCTGACCACAGAACTAAGATGACAAAGAATGACCGACAACGATTAAAAGCGTAACCAAAAACGAAACGCAAGTGTGTGCGTAAATTTGTCTATGTGTGGTCAGGAATAGGGTTGCCTATTACAACAGAGCAATTATCTATCGATGTTTGACTGTTTTATCGACAACATAGTATTTTAATTCTTCGTTTTTTTGCTATATGTTTTATACTATAATGTGAATTGAGGGTGTCAAATTACAAATTGCAAACGTGTGTGAACTTATTATCTGGCGTATCCCTTAAATTTAACAGAAATAATAAAAATCGCATTTTATCAAAAAATCCCACAAAACATAGTAAGGTCCTTCAAGTTTGTTAAATACACATTCGTATTTTAAATCTGGGACTATGAATGACGGCATCGTAATGTAATAGACTGATTAGGTATGTTTATCGAACGAATATCGATATTGGTAGTTCAACATTTAGTCAAGCTCTAGCGTAGCGTGACCATTTATATTTTTACACAAAATATCCTTTAATATTAAATATTGTGATAAATTATTAGCGCACAGTGATAGGATAACTAACAATTAATGCTAGAAAGTGATAACTTACACAATTTATGCTACTAAATCGACAAAATATTGCTTGAAAACAATCAACCGGCAAATCATATTTGCCTGTGAAACGAGTGTTTGCAGTCATTTCTTCGGTGGGTAATAGGGCAATCCTTTACACTACACGATACCATATCGCTTTAATTATTTGTGTAAATTTACTTCTTACTAGAATTAAATATAAAATCACTTTTAAATAACAGTCTCCGTCGAGAAGGCTGATACGGCTGATATGTCACTTCGAAAGTGGGCACGCTTATGGGATTGTTTTCTATCTCTCTTGCACTCGTGTAATAGTCATATGACTGGTGGCTTCCCTTTCACACGCTTCCTTTCTCTATTAAGCGCTAGGCGCGGATTCTAACTTTATGCGGCTGACAGAGGACCATCGCCCGCGGCCTAATAAATTGCGCTTGTCAAATAAAATCGCAAGAGGCATTGCAAGTCATAAGTACTTTTGAAAATAACTAAATACTACCAACCAGATTACCTATTGGTGTCATGTTTCGGCACTCACCTTCAACTGGTCTTGCATCACGGTGGTGTCCAGATCCGTGACCTTCTCGTGATCAGCCGTTAGATCTCCCAACAGATCATGTAGCCGTTGTCTACATGCCTCCGATGGTAAGAATATTTGGAAGTCATCAGAGTTCTCGCTCACGTACAGAAAAAGGCATCGCTCGTCGCGTTTGTACAAACTGAAATTATTACGAATTATATGATCATTCACATAAGCATTCACTACAAAGTCTACGATGTGAGAGATTCATGTTGTAACAGCACACTGCAGGTCCATGTTCCATTGAGTGAGAGTAGTAATTACAAATTCCTACAGCCTACGTGGATTGAACTAATGTTATGATATTTATATGGAACCGTACCATTGAATAAGGCGCTCCCATTGACTTTAACAATAGAGGATGTAAGATTCTGGGACATGTTTCTCCATAAAACGTACAAAAATCAGGCAGGTGAAGGTTGGAATGAGAATAAACCACCAGGGCACCATAATATATCTTACCTGTAGCTTCTAATCATATCCGACGTGAAAAGCCACCGATGGACTTGTCTGCACTGCCCTTTTATCGAACTCAAGCAAAGATTGAGTATTTCTACAGACTTTTGTTCGGCACCCATGTTTACATTTAAATATGACGGCATAAACTCTTTAGTTGTCTCCAGAATTAAAACCTAAAAAATATTGCTTAAATAAATATTATGAAATTTAGAATAAAATTAACAAAACAAAATAGTGAGAAAGAAGATCTGCTTAGTTCCGCGCAACGAAGACGATTTAAGTTCAACCATAGAAAAAGAAGGGAAATAAATTATGTTATAATAGTTAAATATACTAACGGGAAACCTAATAATGTTATCACAGGAGCCAGTATTCGTGGCTTCAACAAAATACTCCATCCAAAATGAGAATACTTGTTGTTCCGGTGAAGATTCCTCGCTCTTTTTTCTAAACCTGAAAATGCAAAAGATTTATTTGCCTATTTTCCACTCCCAACACCTCAAAGTTTTTATTTGTGACTGGATAATTTAGTTACGGGTTTTAATTGTGATATTATTTTCTATACTTAAAAAAAATGTTTAGAGCAGTGATTCTTTACCTGTCAATAAGTTCGATATTGCCTATCGTGCTCTTCAGGTACCAATTAGGCGGCTTGAGTTTAAACATGCACTCGGCCGCTTGTATGGCCTTCACGTAGTCCTGCGCCAAAACTGAGATCTCGAAAAATGTAGCCACATCCCAGTAGTCTTTGAGTGATGATAGACTGCCTTTCTTGCCGATTAGATGGTTTAGCATCATTCCTGCAAAATCAGATTAGCATTTAATGTATTGCAATGTGTTATAATAGATACAAAGGAACAACAATATTTGAGTCAAAATTGTAACCGCCATATGTAACTTGCTAGAACTGTAGGGGGCAGCACTGCCGCTGCCAGTTTATTGGAGGGCAGAAGCAATGTAGGTATACTTGTATAGTAGCTTTTTATTTATGCCACATGAGGCACAACTGAAATAACTGTAATAAGGATGGGCTCACTGCCCTTTACTTTCGCAATGCGTGCGAAAACTGTAAGACAGCACCAGAAGCCCGTTTCATAGGAGAAGCAGAAGAATTTTCTCACCAATGTGTTGTAGCTCCTGAGAATTCTTAAAGTCATTGCCAGCAATGACGAGTAAAGTTGCCAAATTAATGCCTGCATATTCGTTTGGTTGTACTTCAAAACCCTGCCTGTACCTATAAAAAATGGAATGCATACATTACACTCGTAGATAAAATTTGTGTTATGTGTCAAATGAAAATAAATTTACTTGTACCTACTAATAAGTATTATGGTGTAAAACTTACCAATGTATAGCGTTATTCAAACTCTCTATGTCCGTGTGTTGAGATTCTACAAACTTGTCCTTATAAATACGGCCACACAGACAAAGCATGTCAGGAAAACGGTTCTCTTTCTTTTCTAACGCTTTGACGCATACTTTTAGAGCATTTTCTCTATCTCCTTCTTTATTCCTCCTGAAATCAAACCAGATATTATAAATTAACGGTACCGACATAATATATGTCACCGTGTGATGCATCTTTTACTGAATAATAATTTTAATAAACCTAAATATCCTAACCTAAACTAGGTCTAAGCCGAGCCAAAGAATTACTTATGGGCATTTTCTGTCTTCGTGATAATTAGATATGGAATAAACCTGCTATGAGCTCATTTCAACATGCTCTCGCCATTTCCTTCGTAACAAAACCCGCCTAATACGCCAAACTTTCTAATATTTGTTCACAAAATCATTTAGAATATTCATGGTATTTACATGAGTTGTGACTAGTTTTAACGACTTATTGGCTGGCTGTACTATAGGAATTTAATGGATCTTACTTTGTCTATGATCTATCTATAACATTCAATTAAGGATTGTGGCATGCTTCCAATAGTGCACTGTCATTTATTTTCTAGTGCCAATAATTAAATCATACTGGCTTAGTGTCATGATATTTGACACACTGTTTAGTCTATTTCAAACGTTTATATTTCTTGGCATAGCCGTATCGTGTTACTTGAACGGAACTAGAATATGCTCGTAATAACGTAAAATATGTGTTCAACTGGATTCCCTTTATAGATCCACCCACACATCAATTAAAATTCTAATGGAATAAGTATTCTATTCTAACCTACTCCACGAGTAACATTTGCATACGAATAGGACTATTATTGCAATTAAATGCCATTTATGATAATCATGGAGAGTCATTTCCGTCAATGTTAAAATAATAAAAATAAACAGTCACGTTTTCACGATATATGTACTAACCATTTTACATGTAACTTTCGTCATATTCAAATTCGCAATAAGTAATAATGCTTGCCAAATATAAAGCTGTACGATGTACGTATACCTACATAACAGTGTACAGTAGCGGATGAATGGATTTACTGGTACTGTCGCCAAATAGGTATGTAACATGATGATGACTAAAGCTTTGAACATTTCCCAATCTTATTAAGTAGTATAATGGTTGCTTTCTTTCCTTGAATATTTTTAGGAAAATTAGGTAGGTTTACTAAGAGTTATTTTAAACAAAACAATGTTTTTGTTTCTCACAAAATGTAACCACGTTTATGTACTTACCTATTGAGACATTGTAAATTTAAAAAGTAAAATGATGTGATGTTAAAAAGTGAAATGGAAGAACGATACTCTATAAGTATGTTTTTATGGAGATTTGGCCCTAAGTGCATAACCTTATAATGTATACAATTAAATTACCGCTAACCAACAGTACCGATACGCGCCTACATTTATGATTCTATAGAAATGAGTTTACTATTAACTTACCGATTCATAGCAAACGCGTACAAGAACCTTATAACCGGCATATTAATATAGTTCTTCCTATTCATGACAGTCTTCAGGTCATCGACGACCTGCACTATGGCGTCATAGTCCTGGGTCTCCCTGTAGGATATCAGCATGTTGAGCACAGTGTCACCAGAGAGCACGGCCGGGTCGTCGAGGCGACGGCGCATGGCGTGTAGAACATTCGCGAGCTCCGTGCCGCTGTATAATTCGCGGGCTTTGCGGAGGTCTGAGAGAAATTTCTCTTGAAGATGCGCTCTGAAAAAGAGTGCATAGTTATTTTTTGGACCTATATTATCCTTACTAAAGTTCCAAAAAGGCGGCAAATTAAAATTTCCTATAGGAACCCAACTCTTCGCACATAATTTTTTAATTAGCAGCCTTGTTCTACTGACAAAACTGTTTGGCTAGAGTATACCTACACTACAATAGTACAGTAGGTACATTACTACAGAGACCGGAACGAAAGGGGTCGCCTGCTGAAGACATACACTGTAAAATCTGAAGGGGCAGCTCCATATTTCCCGCCGTTGTATGTATTTGTACAGTGCATTTCTCAAACATGCAATGAAAAAAACGCACCAAAAAGCAAGGCAGGCCGGGTTGCAATGTAACACGTGTGTATGGGCCCTTATAGTTTTTTAAATTGTTGTATGCATGTGTCACCAATGCATGTGCAATGGAAATTTGCAATACGACATACTTCGGACCTAAAACGACATATTTCGAAGGACTGACTATGAAGGACATAAAATCAATATGTATTCCATTTCATGTTTAAGAAAATTATAGGTATTATTAGTGTTCTATTTTGGGTATAGTAATGTATGTTGTAATTATGTTAAGCACTGTGCACTTCGGCGCTGCAAGTGGTGGCCCACAGAAGTTGGGCGGAGTTAACGGCTGCTAACATTAGTTGCAGAAGGTACTAGGATACCATAAAGCTTACTTGGTCTGCACTTCGACCTCCTGCAAAATATTCCTTAGCCTCAGTGTCAAGTGTTGTTTAGGGTCCGCCGCCTCCTCCCCTTTAAATTTAGTGGCCGCAGGGTTTGTCGTCACGCAGGTCCCTGCGTCGGTCAACTTGTATGACACGAACAGGAAGTTGGGCAGTGACGCCTGGAAGGGAAAACCGGCATTATTAGAATGGGCATCATGATCATTGTTCTGTGAACGCTATTGACGCCATAGGTTGTGGTAGCAGTGATTTTTACCACAGAATCAGAATTGTAAATTACTGTTACACATATCTACACATACTTTTTAATTATAATATATGAGCGCTTTTTCAAAAGGCACCATTTTTGTCTTTTACCATAAGGACCGAATTTTATTGTATCATTGTACCTACTAATTATCCGTTTAAGCGTTTCTACGATAAGCGTAAAGTGGGCCATTTTACAAAAAAGGCTCGTTTTCATCACACTTGCTGTCTAAGCGCGCCATTGCTTGCGCGCGTAGCGGGAGTAATAGAAAAGTGAAAATCCCTAGGGAGTAATAGAAATGTCAGTACGTCATTTAATAATATTATGTCTTCAAACTTATTTTTTGGTTGGCAAGTGTGATGAAAAACATTGTATGCATCACGGTCGGTAAGCGGAATACTAACTCGAGTCATAAAAGCCCTCCGCCTAACGGCGTCGGGCTTCTAACACTCTCGTTAGTAATTCCGTACTTACCTCCCTTGATGCACAATGTACTATTATGTGCGTTCACGCACCCGAAACATTTTCATAATCATAACAATAGCCAAAGCGGTAGGTAATTATTCTAATTATATACAGTAACAATGTTTTGCATATACATATGTACCTACTGTTCTGAGAAATCGTTCCTATTAAAATTGTTTTGCATAAGTATAGTGTTCTTCGAAATGAGACCTACTAATATGCCTATCTAATTATTATGATAACTATCCTATTAATATTTAATCTTGCAGCAAATTGTATGCGACTATAGCCAGAAGCGTAGATAACTAGAGGCTTGCGGAATGGCAAAATCACATGAAATGCGCCTGTGGCTCAATAGAGGTAATACAGGTCCTCGGTCCTATAGGCCAGCGGTACTGGAGGCTAGATTTTTCTGCAAAAATACTAAAGCAACGCCCACAGCAAAGTAAAACGCGGTGAACAGTAAATGGCGCCTGCTTATTGGCTAATGCTTAAAGTCCTCGAACCGGCTTCTAATTTTTATCATGCGTATTTTATATTATAGGGTAGGTATGATCCTGACGGTACAACGGCATGTGCCAGGTTCCGCTCACCAGCTCACCACTTGCTATCCTTTGCTCCATCTTTTGCATCATCAATGGAGAGATAATTAGCATTCATGTCTTCTTCCACGCCATCAAGTAACCTCTTTCCACCACCAGAATCTTACTCGGTGTAAGCATTCTTTACATGTCACGTATCGTCGGGGATAGTGAAATATCGCGTAAGTAACAAATTAAATTAGGGTAAATTTGAGTGTCAATTGTTTAATATTTGAACTCTATCTGCTTTGGTAGTTACGCAATATTGCACTATCCCTGACGGTATGTCACTAAATATTTTATTGACATTTAAGCCTAATAAAGGGAACATAGCCCAGCCAAGCGATGACAAATTTCCAGAATTTTGTCACTTGTCACGGATGATATATGGACTATGATGACCGTTCATAATTCATAATAGGCACTTACACTGAAGCACCGTTTGCATTGTAGCTATAATTCAATAAGCAAGGTAATAAAGGTGTCGTCGCATGATTGCGCTCATAGGGCAATTGATAAATTGGGAGTAATAGCTATTGAGATAGAATCTCCAAGGACGCGTCTTGCATGGATACGTGTCATGCTTGTATAGATATCTAAAATATACAGAACAGAAGTATAATCCAGTGTATAGGTATCTCTTCCTTCGTGTTTTGACGAAGACGTTCGAAAAAAACTTTGTTCATTAACGTAAACGTATATAAGTAGTAATATGTAATTATATTGTAGGTTTAGCTTTGTTTTGTATACATTACTTATTAGGATCTTTTTTTTTTTAATAACAGTTGTTTCTATAAAATAATCATTTCCTGCACCAACTTAAATGTCTCTGTTTGGCCCTATGGTTGACTGGTAGAGAATGCCATTTGGCATTAAGTCCGCCATTTGTACAGCATTGTTTGTTTTGTGCAATAAAGTTTAAATAAATAAATAAACCCACCTATCTTTAGTACCCTAATGCCCGCCTTCCACTGCGAGCGGAACGGACTCATTAATGGCCCCGTTTCACGTTCATCGCTGGCCAAGTGCTAGTATGCGTTGACGGGTGTATGTCACACCAGCGGTGGAAGGCGGGCATAATATCCATATATATTTTTATGTGAAACTTATTGTGAGTGCTGTTGCATGCCTGTTATTGAGGTACGGGCCGGTCATGTACCCTATATTTTTTTTCTTTAATATTGTAAGCCTTGTATTTTGTTGGTGTGTCTTATAAATAAAATAAAAATAAATAAAATAAATATTTAAGATACCCGTACTGAAGCAAAAAAAGCAATATTTGTGATAATAACACACAGAAATGTCCTAGCCGGGTTTCTAACTCGGAACTTCTAGCTTCCTAGGCAAGGTACCAACAAGGCCATAGGCTACGGATGCAGACATTGAGTTCAATCTCAATCACTGAGAGCATTTAGCTAATATCGTGTAAGAAAATCGTAGGGTGTCATTTTTATATTTTGTTAAGTCAATTGGAGCGGTTTATTTCCGTGGCCAATGGCAAATATTACACCTCTTAGGGCTAATGTAACCCGA
Source organism: Thaumatotibia leucotreta (assembly GCA_025490895.1). Classification (NCBI taxonomy): domain Eukaryota; kingdom Metazoa; phylum Arthropoda; class Insecta; order Lepidoptera; family Tortricidae; genus Thaumatotibia; species Thaumatotibia leucotreta. The sequence continues at coordinate 11,272 of JALPQI010018780.1, forward strand.
GTTTACGGTAATCCCCTTTTGTAACCAATCGTACTATTATATAGGTACTCTTTTGGGCGAATTAAAAAGATCATCAGGGTTATTGTTTAGCTTTTTGTCACGGTACACCAAGAAACTGGTCAGCAGAGCATAGTAATGCCAAATATTGGCACTCATTTTTACGAATGCGATTAGGTACCTACTGTTTGAAATCCCAACCCAGAGAGAAGCTATTCCTTGCTAGAAATAAGGACATGTGTCCTCACGATGATTACAGAAAGATTCGAAATGTCATCTGGAACAAATATTTACGCTTTAATTAAGTACCGCACCCAAACATCTGGACTATTTATAGACTTGCAAGCCAGGCATTCATGTGCACATTCAGACGATTTGTTCGTATTGCGACGTAGTCTAAAAACCGGAAAGCGGATTGTCCAACGGATTGGACAATTTTGCTTATCCTATAATAAGCATCAAGGTCAGCGAACTTACAAACAATTACATTAATAGCCATTATTGATGAAAACATTTGAGTCATTCATTAATGTTTGTTACGACGTTCTTAGAATCCTTTCAATTCATTTTAATCCATTCAGGAAAATACAATTACTACTGTTTATTTTAAATGCATATTGTATATAATATGATTGATTAATATTAAATCAGAAACCTATTGCAATGATCCATATAACTACATATCTAATACCTATATGAAATGTACCATGAGTACCTATATATCATAGAAACCGTTAACTGATCAATCATAATTTTCATTAATACACTTTCTGACTCTTACAATAAGGTTCACTAATGGTCAGTTAACTGTGTTGGTGGTTGTACTATTGACTGCAGAATTGCTTACCCAAGTCATGCACTTTTGCAGACAACCTTACCTACGTTTTTATGAAGAATGAAAGTATTTATCATTTTAAAATATTCTGAAATGCATTATTTCGTTTCCTTACTTTTAATACCAATTTTAATTTAATTTATAACTTTTATAATACATAATATAGTATCCATGTTACTTTTTCAAGTTAAAGTATTGAACTCGTACATAAAGGCTAGTCTAGTGGCTTAGTAGGTATTTTACATTTTGGCTGTAAAAAAGATCATTGACAGTAAACAATTTCAAAATATTTTGTCTGTACATTAGAAATACAAAATGTAGCTCCCATAGACGTAGTAAGTATAAACATCTCACACAAAACTGTAAACAAAGTCATTGAAAAACAATATTTTTAATAAAAAATTCACCAAATAGTTACCTACTAATATATAAACAAACTAACCCCCTTATTCATAAACGTCTGCTAACTTAGCAGGCCGCTAATAATTGTTTGTCCCTTTTGCTCTTATGGACACATTGTTAAGACTAAAAGGGACAAACAATTATTAGCGGCTTGTTAACAGACGTTTATGAATAAGGGGGTAACAGTACAAAATTTATATATATGATATATTGTCTACAAGTGAAAAAAGATTGCTTTGGGGAAATCCCTTTAGTGCAAATCCTTAGTCAGTTAATATTATAATTAACATCTAAAAAGACTGATTTTAGCTTTGAATTGTAAAAAAATCTACAAATACCTTTAATCGTAATGTGGAATCTGGGTCTACATCATTGTAGAGCAACACATTCTCCTTCATGTCAAAGCTCTCTCGGACCCCCAGATGGTAAAGCAGGGAGCTCTGCTGCACCTGTATGCTGAGGTCCACCAGCGCCACATCTGCATTATAGAATGTGTCCAGGACGCTTGTTTCTCCAAAGTCAAGTTTTTCAAACTGTAAATAAGAGAAATTTGGATATTTGGATTTGGTTTAGGGGTAAGTACAAAGAAAATGTACTAACCAAATCCAGCTTCAGTTTGGGAGGAAATCTTCTTTCAAATCAAATAATATGTTTTTTTACCTTAGGTTATTATGTTTTGTACATCATTAAACTCAACCAATTAATTATTTTTATTTCTTTCCACTAATATTAAAAAATATAATAGAGATTTGTCATAGTACAGATACTAATACAATTTTAAAATGAACTGCTTAGCAAGAGATTCCATCTTAAATTAATGTTTGTAAATAATCCATATGCAAATTTGTGTCATATATGTAAACCATCACTGTGATACATTTTTTGTTGTATATTTCTTTAAGAAACTTGAAGGTATGGACCAAATAGCTATTTTATTGAAATATCAGTTTTGCAAGGCAGTCTCTCTCTTGGAGTTACAATGGTCCTTATGTAACTACATCTTTCCAAAATGATCAGGTTCCAGCCACACGGACCCTAAATAAACTACAGTCACCAATAGATATAGCGGAGCTGGAAATTAGAACATGTAGAGTACATGGTATGAGAACAGAAGCCTGCTCTAATATTTCAGTTACTTGGCCATTCCGATATATCTCATGATGACGGTATAAATATATAGGCTCCAATTTGACAGAGTTTAATACAATGTGACAGATTTGGGTAAAATGAAAAAATAAGACTGCAAGAATAAGCCCTAAATGAAGTGAAAATTAATACATGGGTATTATTCACAGTGGTTAATGATTTTCTTGATATACATGCCAAAAACTAACAGGTAAAATCTACCAAGGTGCAGGTACTTTTCTATGGGTTTTATTACTGGCCATTAGGATTATAATATGTACAATTCTATATTCAAAGACAGAGTTTTTTTTTAAATAATATTAGGTTGGAGCACGTTGGAGCTATTAAGAAGTTTGTTTACACATGTAAAGAAAACAAGTAGTTGAGTACAAACAGTAGCTACTTACATGGATATGGTGTAGGTTCCCATTTACAAGATCTGCAGCTAACCTGACTTCTTCCAGAGCCCGTTTTCTGTGCCCTATGTTGGTGCTTTGTGTAATGTCCACAACACACGCAATATCCATCCTGGGCCTTGCATTAGCACCCCCAGCCTGGACTGTAGCGTTAGACCCATCACTGCAAACACTTTCGCATATACTTCTCACTTCACCTAAAACAATAACACAATAATAACACCAACATAAAACTTCACGAAAACAGTTGAACAAAGTTCACGACGTCGCACCTGAGTCCTCCAGTGCCGTGGAACTGCTTGCAGCGCCAAATGTTATCATTTTCTCATGTTCCGACCAACATTCGGACAGTTTTAATAATTAATTTCAGTCTTAATTTTCAGTTCAAAGTATATCTCAGCGTAAATTCCCAGCAAGTGGCTTTAGCTTGTTATTTAACACTAGTGATGTACCACACACAACATAAATTTCATGCAAAACAATATACATGTAAACTAAACATACTCATGATCGTGTTGTCATAGGTAGGTAAAGTTGACAGGTTTAATTGGAATTAGATAGGTAATGAAAGGGGTGGCACACTGTTTCATAGACAGAAGTTTCATAGAATTTCGTTTCACAGAAATTTGTTCATATATTATTTGGATCATATACTTTCTGTTCCAATATTATTGTTTCATAGACTATTCAATTGCTTAAAACATATTTCACAGACATTCAGTTCCACGTATATTGCTATCTAACTTTTTTACTTTACAAAGTAACCAAACACTAGAATTACATTTCATGTATTTTTGTTTTGTAGGCACTTATTTCGTAGATTGTTGTTTTATAGTTACTAGTTTATATAATATTTAGTTCCACTATTTACTTTATTGCATAGTGATATTCTTACCTAATGAGTCATAATTCATGTAAGTATTTTGTTTCTTATACACTGATTCGCCCTCCCTCTAAAAAAACCAAACTGCTACCAGAAAAAGTAGGTTGATTGTAGGAAAAGTAGGTTAGGTAGGGTGGGTTAGGTTAGGTTAGTTAGCTTTTCAATCTGGTCTAGCCTCGAAACCTAACCAATCCAAGAAATAAATCAGGGTAAAACCGACTTGGATTGGTTAGGTTTCGAGTTGTAGTTTCCCGGATAAATAAAATACCTACTTACTTTTAATTAATTGTTTACGTATCGTCATCCATGCGAAACCAAAAAAGGGGGGACGGGGGGCGAAGCCCCTCACAAGGGGGGCTCGGGGGGCGGAGCCCCCCGCATTAAAAAATAACAAATTTGTACCTCCCCTGCTCTAACCTGGATAGGTTCGTTAGGTACCTTTTATCCCTTAGAGCAGAAATAGAAGCCCCGCAGCGGGGCTTCGTCGACCGGTTCCCAGGTCTAAATCACTTTGGGCAAAGGTATTTCTTTTGTATTTGTAAAATGGTATGTAATGATAATTCTGTAGTTTAATTATGACTGAATAAAAAATATTAAGTTTGATACAATGACAAACAACATTCTATGAATATTCAGTTTTTGAAACAACTGTTCTAGACAAAAATTACTATACGAATTAATAATATTTGATTGAATACGCTATGAAATGAAATTCTAAGAACTACATATCTGAACAATAAAAAATATACAAAACCAGATTATACAATGTAAGAGCTCTGAAAAATGATCATTCTATGAAATGAAAATACGAGAAACATTTTCTATGAACCAATATTCTGCGAAAATGTTGTCTATGAAACAACGTACAACCAATGAAAGGATTGCTTCCTCAAAAATCGGTGAACTTAAGAGTGTACCTACCTAAGAATTGATCATCTGTTGATCTACTTGATCTATATGAGGCCAAATTGCATTCAACTAAAAAATCTATCCACGGGAGCTTGAACTGGTACAAAAGTTTCACACTAGGTAAAGTTTACGGCTACCCATAATTATAATTGATAAATTACAAACAACTGATTTTACTAATCTGAAGAATAGATTTTCAAAGTTCAAAGGGAGTGTTTTAAATCGACGAGAGTTACAAATTTCCTTCTTGTACAATTACACTTATTTTCAGTACAGATGGCCCTCCAAGATCCCAGAAAATGTATTAGTAAACTTAAATTTAGTCCGCCACCATACTAGTCAACCTATGTTGACTAGTATGGAGGCGGACTGGATTTACGCCGCGGCCGCGTAGGTACCGGTATGATAGCCCCATTACTCAACAATAATAATTATATAGGTACGCAGGATTTAATTAAAACTCAGTTTTTGTAACACATTGATTTCAATTATAAATGTACACTATAATAAATGTTTCGCTTTAATTTTGTGTTTTAATATTTATTAATTATTATATACCTAGGTACTAGCGATGTAGCGAATGTCGGTTTTGGAATATTCGCGAATGCGAATGCGAAT
>JALPQI010018781.1:0-19413 GCA_025490895.1 Thaumatotibia leucotreta
AGTACCATATCTTCTATAATCTTGCAGCGAATGGATTCATGGCTACAAATACCAGTTATTTTTACCACAAGTCCATCCCCTCGGATTCTCACGCCGCTGGCATTTGACCTAATTTTTCGCAATTTAGTAACATGTGCCGAAGTAATACCATGCCATGAAATTGATTTTAAATTAGTTTGTAACATGCTGTTATCGCTGGTATACAAACAAGCCTGAAGTGGGTTGTAAAAACATTATTAAGGCAAGGATTTCACTTTACTCTTGTTTTCTCTAAAAGCAACATAATGGTTTCTATGTTATTTAAATGATTACTCGTAGTTGCACAGATTTATGTCTTATACTCTCAATCACTTCACAATGATTGATACTTTATTAACTTACTTATTTATTTGAAATATTTCAAGCATGTACCTGAACTTTATAAATCCTTCAAGCCATACACGATCGAGCTTCCTTGTTGATTCATCATATCATAAGTCAATAAACACTTCAAACAAATTCGAAGATACTTAATAGTGAGCTGATCTCATCAGTACGAAGGCGTTAATACCTGTTTTAGTCTTACTTCATACTTCTACAAAGTATTTTCTTAATGCATATTTCTTCTGTGCTTACTCCATTTGAATTTTAATATACAATTTCATACTACAATGAATCGTAATGGTGTCTATTGTTACTTTGCATTTACACCCAATATCACTTCACATATACAATTACACATATCAATCAAGTTACTTAACCCGTGTACTAAATATTGCATCAGTAGTACCCTAAACCTCAGATCGGACGTCGTTAGTCTTTTATTAGCAAAAGTAGGGCAATCTACGATTTATTGCGAAGCTGTGCGTGAGTTCGCTAGTTGATATTTTTTATTTTTAATAGGTGCAAGGTCGCTGGAACCGTTCCAGATACTTATTCGCTATATTTTGTTGTTATAACGTTACATTTTATGAGCTAAGGGCACTTAGCGTCGTGAATATTGGGCTACACTAGTTATGATGTGATGACGATCTTTTTAGAACAACTGAGAAGTGGATAGAACTTCTTTATCTCTGTACATTTGGAAAGGTATTGCAGATGCACTCAAATCAATATTGAACTTAACGCAACAGATACTTACACTTGGCGCATCATATTTTTACTACAAAGATCCGATCTCGTTCTGAGACGTTTGTTTTTATTTATAGTTAAAAGTGCCCCTTTTTTCGTTCAATTCATATTAAGTGATCATGACTTCAATTTATAAATTGGTATATAGGTTCCCATCAAAAGTAAAAGAGGTACGGTTGGCTAGCCAATGCAAATATTCTATTGAGAGAGCAATGTATCTAGTCTAGTAAATCTACCTGTTATCCGTGGCCATGTACAGTAAAAAAAAAGTGGTCTACCACTTTTCGACTTTGTTATCACTGAATAGAATCTGAAGAAGAAAAGTGGTAGGACCATCATTTTGTTGACAAGTATAGTTTAGATCGTCTCAAAATGCGATAACTTATCCTTATAGAAATACGATGTCGCAAACTTCAACTTTTAATTAGTGCAGTTAAAGGGTAAGATCATTCAACATGGCGGAAATATAAAACATCATCACAGCTGTTTTATTGAATTGTTTACTAACATACTCTAGGTCGCCAATACAGTGGCCTATAACCGGGTGAAAAATTCAATAAGCCACTCCTGATATTTCAAAATTCATGTTCAAAGATAAGGACCTTAAGTACTGGATCTCAACATTACAATATCGTAACTTGTCAGTCATACGATCTTCGATACAATACCAGGTACTGGGTCGTAATAGTTGTTTTGTTTTATCTTTGCACTAATTTGTTCGATTTTTTTCTATATCTTTCAGTGTTTTAAAAGTTGGTAATTAGTTAATGATATATATTTTCCGTTAATAAAGTAAACTAATCAATAACAGATAAAATAAAAATAAAAAAATTACAGGGTGTAAGTCTTATACGGCTAATACGGGTGAAGCTTACTAGATTTAGATAACTTACACATAATATTAGAGCAAAACAATTATTCATACAAAATAATTCAGCGCGCTATGTAGAGCAACACACTCGAATTAAAAGCTCGTTGACAACTAATCTCAAAAGCAGATGACATAACTGCATTACAAAGATATTACTAACATGAGAGGCCTAATAAATTTTATTGATAAGTGGCGTCGGTATACAAAACGTACCAATAATAACTAATTGGATTAATAGAAAAAGAAAAATCATGAAACCATAATTTAATATAATTTGTCTCATTTGTAGTCGGACAACTAAATACTAAGAAAGAACAAGCCCCTGATTTCCATTACAATTGCACTGAGTGGTGTTAGAACCGTTGCCCGTATCTAATCTCATGATGAACGCTTTACGCAATGATCGACGCAGGCGCAGATAACGAAATCTGACTGATGTCAGTGATCTATCACAGGCTGATTGGAAAGCGCTTTGTGTTTACAACTTCAGTACAGACGGGGAGAAAAGTCGTCGTTCATTACTTACAAGTTTCATCGCTGTAAACAAATCTGCCAAAGACGTAGTTTTTATATGTTATAGAAAACAATGTATTTTGATGTATGATTATGAGTTTATTCTGTACTTAAAAAAATGCCCAACATATTGTTACGTGTCTAAAAGTTAGTTGAAATGACAGTCTTCAAGTGATCGTAGAACACACTGGTTTATTTAACAAATTAATGTAAACTTAAATCTAGCTTAAATAAAAGAGGGCGCCAGGTGATCTTTTTGTCAGGTAGTCGACAGGGTGATCGTCCAAACCCAGCTGTACTGCTAGCTCAGTCTTCCTTAGGATAGCTTTTAATAGCCGTACCTCGAGGGCATTTCTCTAGGCCCTTCTGTAGAAATTACGGTACACAAAACAAAATACTAAGGCTACTGCCACTGACGGAATTTCCAGAAAACAATGTCCAGATATTTCTCAAAATTCGTTATTTGCATTTAAATTAACATCACAACACCACTGCTGGACATGTACGTATCATCACCTGATTTTGGTTCAAAAATCACTAGTCCTTTATTATTCCGTGTGTCATGCCCTCAATGTTATTTTAAATTATAATATTAAAATTGAAACTTAGAAAAAGTTTGTCCGCGCCAGGGTTTGAACCTCCGACCATCATTTTCGTAGTCAGGGCCACAACCACTGAGCTATCAAAGCAGATAATCGAATGAACGAAACAAGCGACCAGTTTCATAAACAATCTGCCTACAAGCTATTTTGCACCTTAACCTATAACATATAAAGTTGATCACACAAAATTAATATAACATAATATACCCCTTCCCTCTTTAAAAATAAATAAATTACTATAATTTATTTATTTTTTTACATAATAGGGCTTCAAATCCTTGACGTGCCATACGCCAATATTTTTACCGTGTACGTTGTTCAGTCGAAACACTATTTCCGATAATTTATCTGCTATAATTGCTTTATCGAACCTAGGAGCCAGCTTTGCCATTTTATCACTTGCCTTTGATAAACGTTTAGCTTTTTTCCAAACCACATCTCCTACTTCAAAATGTTCAGACCTTCGCTTTCGATCGTAATGCTGAGCACTATTGTAATGTGCCCTCCTGATCCTGTCCTGCACTGTGTTGAAAATCTCACTACGGTTTTCAATATTTTCCAAATATTGAACCGTGTTTACTGCATAACCGTCTGCCAAACTGGATGACGGTATTGACGGTGCTTTCACAGCTGTTGTCGTTATATTTGCGACCGTTGTCTCCCTGCCTAAAAATAAGTAAGACGGTGTGTACCCAGTTGTCTCATGTACAGCCGTTCGGATCGCATGCCCTATTTCGTCTAGGTTACTGTCCCACTCGTTGTGCTTCTTAGACTTAATATATGACGAAATCATTGTCCCTATGACACGATTCACCCTTTCAGTTGGATTGCTTTGAGGATGGTAATGTGGGGTGTAACGTATTTCTACGTTATATTTTGCCGCCAAGTCCTTAAACAGCTTTGATTCGAACTGCTTTCCATTGTCGCACACAATTGCTTTTGGAGCTCCAAACAGAAAGAATTGTTTCTCGATAACCTCACACATTTTATCTGCTTTACCCGTGCGAAGAGGAAAAATCAAGGTGAATTTACTAAAGAGACAAGACATGACCAGTAACATGGTATTACATTTTTTACTCTTCGGAAAGGGACCCATGAAATCCATGGATACCGTTTGCCACGGCCCCGTAACTTCTCGATGTCGTCCCATGTACCCTAATGGCAATTTCTGTAACACCTTCTGGCTAGCACAGCAGTCACACTCATTGACATACTGTTTTATGTCCTTCGACATGTCATGCCAAAAAAACCTCTGTTTAACTCTCATCAGCGTTTTCCTAATGCCTAGATGACCTGAAACCGGGCTATCATGGCATTCCTGTAAAACTTTGCGCCGTAACGTTTCCGGAACATACAATTTCCACAGATCTTCATCATCAGGAAACTCCTTCATCGGTATTTTTTTATAGAGTAGGCCATCTGAAATCAACCACCCTGAGCTATCGCTCCCAGCAGCTACTTTCAATACCTTATCTCTATACCAGTCATCCTTATGATGTTCCAGTATCTCGATTAACCCTAACTCATACTCCAGCTGCACGACTCCTCTAGATAGTGCGTCAGGTACTGTGTGAGACTTTCCTGGTCTGTGGATGATATCAAAATCAAACTGCTGTAGCTTCATAGCCCAGCGTGCCAACCGGCCATGTGGATCCTTCATCTTGTGTAGCCACTGAAGAGCACTGTGATCCGTAACTACTGTAAAATGTACACCATCAATGTATGGTCTAAATTTTTCTACCGCATAAACCACACTCAACGGACCTCCCGGAGCTCCCTTTCGGACGTCGAGAACTTCATCTCACTGTCAGTCAACTTCCGACTTAAATAAGCTATCGGTTGTTCTTCACCATCCAACTTTTGACATAATACGGCACCAATACCAATGTTTGATGCATCGCACTGGATAAAAAATGGCTTTTCATAATCCGGACATGTCATCACCGACGTCGATGTGAGCAATGTCTTGAGCTTTACCCAAGCGGACTCTGCTTCTTTAGTCCAAACCAACTTCTTTGCCTTTTTCCCCTTAGTTAGGTCATGTAGAGGTGCCGCTACTGTAGCAAAGTCTTTAACGAAGCGTCTGTACCAACTGGCAAGCCCTATAAACCGTTTCAGTTCGGTAAACGTCCTCGGCCTTGGAAAGCCTAATATTGCCTCAACCTTCTCGGGATCTGTCCGAAGCCCCTCTTTATCCACAATATACCCCAAGTATCGTAGACTAGCCCTAGCAAAGTGACATTTCTCTACGTTTATGGTCAAGTTAGCTGCCTTCAGAATGAACATTACTTTCCTTAACAGCGCGATGTGTTCCTCGAAATCAGCAGAACAAATTATGATATCGTCAAGATAAGCCCATACCTTGTCCTCTTCAGCACGGAATAACATGTCCATCAACCGCTGCTGCGTCTGTGACGCATTGACCAAACCAAAGGGCATGACCTTGAAGTGAAAAAGACCTCGGCCTGGCACCGCGAAAGCCGTCTTTTCCTTACTGCTCTCGTCGAGCTGAATCTGCCAAAATGCTGACTTGAGGTCGATAGTACTTAAAAACTTCGCGTTTCGTAAATTATCTAGGACGTTAGCAACTCTGGGTAAAGGATATGTGTCACGTTTCGTTACTCGATTGAGCTGTCTACTATCTAGACACAACCGATTATCCCCATTAGGCTTTTTTACCACGACCACTGGTGAACACCATGAGCTGTAAGACGGCTCTACTACATCCTTCGACAGCATGTCGTTTAATTCTTCCTCGATCGTTTTCTTTACCACCGGTGAAACATTGTACTGTCGCTGATATATGGGCTTACTGTCCGATGTATCAATAGTATGCTTCAGTATTTCAGTTCGCCCTAAACCAGTTCCTATTGACACTTTCATCTCATCTATCAAACCCTCTAAGCGGTTCTGCTGCTCTGCCGTAAGATTTTCCCTCGCAATTAAAATTGGGCTCTTGCTCTCCATTTCACAAAGCTGTTCATAACCAAAAGTTATTTCACTTCTGAACCGTAATCCTATCCCGAAATTCTTGAAAAAATCCTTTCCTAACACTAGATCCTGCTTCAACACTGGCATAATCATTATTGGCATTACTCTGAATTGCCCATCAAAATTTATAGGCACATCAATTATTTCGGTAATCTTTTGTGGTGCACCATCTGCCGTACTAACCCCATCTGGTTGCACACCATTGGACTTAAGTCCCAGTTGTTTCAAAACACTCGCAAACTTTAAATTTCCAGTGGTACGGTTAGCACCAGAATCCAGTAACCCCGTACAAGTGCATCCCATAATACTTAACTGCACATAAGTTCTATTGTCGTTATGCTTGCTTACTAATAGCGGACATAGCTCATCATCATTTTTAGCAAAAAAACACCTTACAGTTTCTAACCATTCCTGCCACTCATTACAGTCACGCTCCAGGGAGAAATTTATTTGGCAGTATTCAAATTTCCCCCTTGAACGTTTCCCTTACACATACAATCCTTTACCGTAACCCCAAACTTCCCACACTTATAGTAAAACATCCTCTGTCTTGGTGTCTTGCACTCTCTAAAGACATGCCCATTCTCGCGACAATTCCAACAGCGCTTCGTAATAGCTGGACTTGACGCCCGATCGGAACTGGTTTTTGTTTCTGCAAGTTCCTCAATACTATTTGTACTAGGGGCCGGCCCTGATTTTCCATCCCTATACGCCAGATCTGGTTCTAACATAACCTTTAGCACAGTTGGTTGTTGAAAGTTCTCACAGTTGATCTTTGTTCTTTCCACAATCCTAAGCACATTTATCATTTCTTGCACTGACCCAAAGCTATCTCTGCATACTGCTTGTTGAAAATAAGGTTGTAAATTCTTCAAAATGATCAAAAGCTTTTCATTTTCCGTAATTCTATTGGGTAACCTATTAAACATGTTTTGCATAACCGATATATATATTAACACTGACTCATTACTCCCCTGAGTGCGTGCTCTAATTTCTGCCAATAGTTCTTCCTGGTAGTAGGGCTTCTGAAACGCCCGTTTTAATAGGATAACCAGCTCGTCCCAACTGCCAACGTATTCTTTGTTAGCCCTGTACCAAATTAAAGCATCACCTTCAAAAAAATCAACAGCGTAACGCCACAAATCACCATCTGTAGCATTTCTGGCATCTTTTAGCTCAGGAACCCGCTCTATAAATGCATTCACGCTCATGTCCTTTCCTCCCGAAAATTTCAGTCCCCACTGATAGATCGGCACTAACTTCCGCTTAGGTAGTTCTTCCTCAAAAGTTGACGAGCGAGCTAATCTCGATCTACTATGCCTATCCTCCGTCCAACCACTAGTTGCAAACGCGACACTGCGATCTACCTTGTTCCCCTCTACCAGACCCTTGTCCTCAACACACGTCTCGTGTCCCCTTTCTACCTTTCCTGAGAATCCAGCCTGTTTCTCAAGCTTATCTATAATTTTTGCACCCAAGTCACCTAAGGTATTCTGCAATATTTCTTTATCCACCGCAGTCAAATTTTCATCCTCAATTACCTCGTCCCGTCCTTCCAACTTATTAAGCAATTCATCACATTTTTGCAAAAGCTCTTCTTTGTGGACCCTAACATCCTCTATGTCACGGTCAACGAGTGCTAGTCTATTTTGAACATGATACAGTCTGGAAACCAACCGTCTAAACAAAGGCCTATCTGGCTTACCGGTTAACTCCTCTATATAGTTCGATAAAACATTTATTTTTGCCGAACATACTTCCAGCTCATACGTCACTGAGCTCGCCTGAGGGGCTTTCAATGTACGTGCGGCCTCCTGAGATTGCTCGACTAATAATAATTCGGACAACAATTTCTTTAATACCGGCACTGTAGTCGATTTTAGTGTAACCCCTCGGCACGCTAACTCATATAGCAATTCATCCTTTAACAAGAACTGCGGGTCCATCTTTTTTTTTAACTATTATTAAAGGTACAATACAACTATATATTAGGAGTTACAGAACAAAACAAAAAAAAAACACCACAAAATACAACAAAAAAAAAATATAGCAATACTACGCATCAACAAAATCAAAATTATATTTTTAAGTGAGGCTCTATTTACTGACCCGAAATTCCTACAAACTGCATGTCATTCAACAAATGTAACTCATACGTTATCACTACACAGCCAAAAACATTAGTTGTAGTATAACAAAAAAAACGTAACTACCTACGATTTATAAATATCTAACTCGTAATAACACAATTACTAAACTCTAAACTAAGAACTATAATATAATACAAATACACATTTAAGAAGATTGCACAGTAATCAATAAACACCTTAATAATTTTCGATTGCAAGCAACAAATAAATGCAACTCAAATTACAATTCACCTCAATGACCTTTGGACTGTGCCGACTGTTTAACAACTAACGAACATTTTATCGTTGTGCGCCATTGTTACGTGTCTAAAAGTTAGTTGAAATGACAGTCTTCAAGTGATCGTAGAACACACTGGTTTATTTAACAAATTAATGTAAACTTAAATCTAGCTTAAATAAAAGAGGGCGCCAGGTGATCTTTTTGTCAGGTAGTCGACAGGGTGATCGTCCAAACCCAGCTGTACTGCTAGCTCAGTCTTCCTTAGGATAGCTTTTAATAGCCGTACCTCGAGGGCATTTCTCTAGGCCCTTCTGTAGAAATTACGGTACACAAAACAAAATACTAAGGCTACTGCCACTGACGGAATTTCCAGAAAACAATGTCCAGATATTTCTCAAAATTCGTTATTTGCATTTAAATTAACATCACAACACCACTGCTGGACATGTACGTATCATCACCTGATTTTGGTTCAAAAATCACTAGTCCTTTATTATTCCGTGTGTCATGCCCTCAATGTTATTTTAAATTATAATATTAAAATTGAAACTTAGAAAAAGTTTGTCCGCGCCAGGGTTTGAACCTCCGGCCATCATTTTCGTAGTCAGGGCCACAACCACTGAGCTATCAAAGCAGATAATCGAATGAACGAAACAAGCGACCAGTTTCATAAACAATCTGCCTACAAGCTATTTTGCACCTTAACCTATAACATATAAAGTTGATCACACAAAATTAATATAACATAATAATATGTACATTAATTGTAAACTAATTAGTTATAGCTATTGAATTGTAAACCAATTCGTTATAGTATCTTACTCGGCGACTGTTATTGGCTTTGAATTGAACGCACGCTTTTGAATAACCCTACGATGCACATAGTATGGCTTTCCAATGACAAACTAGCAAATAAAATTTACGCACTATCACTTCTCTCGATAACTGTACGCACGGAACAAATGCCGTACTTGACCCTCAACCTTCATGTATTAAAACGTCAAGAGCCGTCTTATTAACAAACGCGTAAGTGAAAAATTGTACATGCTCCGGTGTTAATTTACCGTCATATGCCGTCGGACGGTCACTTTCTCTACTGTTACTGCTGCAAAGACATGATTAGCTGTTCGATGTTGAATAATTGATTGATTAGTGTTCAACTTTAATGATGGATGGTGTGATACGTTTACTTTTTTGCCGTGTCATGGCATCATTGCTCTTATGGGTTACCATGAGTACTATGCCCATATTAGTACGAAAGTGTTTCTATTAACACTGAATTTCCACGCAATTATAATAAAGCACGCTGTAGTTACGATTACAGCTGTTTCTATTGTCGATATATTGATTTAGTACCTACGAGTGCAAGTATTTTTGGTACTTTGGTATTGTTCGTACTTCGTCGAATTATAAAGACCTGATACGGGTTTTAATACTAACTACCCAATATATTCATCGAAAACATATTCATTATAATATTATTACAATAATTAGAATAAGACTACGCTAAGCTATCTACTTTAGTAAGCTAAAATAATCGTAAAACTTCTCAATACCTACTGATCATCTCTTGGAATATCGATAGTTATTGCAAGTATATTGAAATAATAATTATAAATAATATATATCATAATAAGTTTCCACAGTTCTAAAAGTATGAACCTGAATCCAGAGTGCATCATGTTGTTAACCGCAAATATAGTTTCTTCCTTCCTTATGAAATCCAATATTACGTCAATTTATGGAATCGTCATTTTCCTTGAATGGTGTTTCCATTAATCGATATTTTAAAAATATCTCATTGAAAACAAAGAACCATTAAAACTGTTTTTATTTCATTTCTTACTTTTCAGTATGGGATAGATAGATAACTCAAAGAACCATATTTTAAACACGAGATTCACAAGAGACTTTATTTTATATCGTTCATGTTATTTCAAAACAAACTGGTACCCGAAAAATATTCAAAATCACGTAGAATGAGCACTCAAGCAAAATTACAGCAGATTGATAATAATTCCCTCAAATTTGAGAGTAAGTAAGAGACATAATTGCCTTAATTTTAATGTTCATGCTTAAATTCTGTATTACGCAAGCCAGCATAAAGTGCCGCAGCTTTATAACCTTTACCGAAATATCGTACGTTATATCTGCCTTGAAGAGAAACTCGCTTTCGTTTCAATTATCAAAGGACTTCCGTGAGGTGAGATGTGAGACACAGTGAACTTGTATGTTTTTTTATAATTATAGTATGCCTGCTATTATATTCTGAAACCAGTGTCTACTCCAACGATTTATTTAATCACTCTAATTTTAGGGATTTAGGCAATAAGTCCTCTAAAATTGGAATTGTGCAAAAATGTCTGTCCTTGTAACTATACCGTTCGTCAGTAGAAAACAAAAAAAACGTAAACAATCCTAAAAACATAGGTATATTATTTCATAATCAGGCACTTTTGGAATACAGTATTGGTTTTATCTTAAAACCTTAAACCTTTTAGTTCACATACATTTTTAGTTAAAATTATTGATATTTATCAGTACTAACGAAAAAATATATTTGCAAACGTGTTTCACGATACGTGCCAAGGACGTTAAATGCTATGGAAAGTCGGCGACATTTGTTTACCTTTTTTTGTTTTCTTATAGGTCATTTAGTAGAACTATTCGTATCCCTGTTTACTTAGGTACTCCGAAACCGTGGATAAAAAGAAAAATATGTAATTCCCGCCCTCTGGTCGACACCACTTCTTTGTTTTTATATTTATAAAAAAAACTGGCGAATGTAATAGAAATTCGTGTTAACTGAATCGATAAAACCAATCTCATTGGTAAAACCAACAACAACGAGTTTAAGAGAAGAAAAGTTGTGAGATGAAAACATGGCTCTAAACTTCACGCTAATTGATAGAAGACGTGAGTTTAAATAACATTTTAAGCAGCGAAAAGAAAAGAGGATTTCTCTAATTTTTGATATACCTACTAATTATGACATATTAATAAGTAAGTATGTGCAATGTTACACTCGGAAACGTTACACGGACGACCGATATGCCTAATCTTTCATTACAATACGATATCTATCCGATTCGGTACGCGGCTATAAAAAAAGTTTTAAAGCTTGGGCTACATTATATTACGTAACATTGAGCTGCTAATAGATTCCGTGATTTCCCATAATGCAAGTAACGCCATGCCACAATGCATATGCCAGATATCCGCTCGGGAAACGCCGCATCATGGTGGCCCGCCACGCCTCTAGGACTTTCACACGTCGGCACTATGGACAAATGCATAGGCAATATGCAATATTACGTGAGATTCTTTATGTTTTGTGGTGTTAAATTATGCTATTGGAAATGGCCTAGCCCGACCACAAGCTATAGGGTGTAGATTTGTAGAAACCACGTTATTAACGAAGTTCTTACTAACCCATGCATATTTTTTACGCCGTCTATTTTCCTTTATATCCTAAATGCAACAACGTTGACCTGCTAATAATGACACTAGTCACACCAATGCCTTAATTTTAATACATTTTAAACTGGCGTGACGATAATAGCAGTATAGTTACTCAATTTTAATGCCCTTTTCATTTCGGACTCATATTTTATAATGTTAGAAAGTAAATCATTGTTCGTTCTCGAAATTTCATCACAAAATGGTCTATAGTGGGACTTGCGTGGGATCCCATGACAGACATTAAATCATTTGTGGGTGACAAATATAATGTGAAACTGAAAGCGGAAAAATTATCTAGACATCTCATTGTTCCGAGGTTCAGATTGATATCATCGGAGTCAAACGCTCGAAAGGAGCTTTCTCAAATCACTGTTTTGAACATCGTACCATGATTTATACCTACTAGTTTGTTTTAAAGGCACTGTTGTGCTTTAGAGGTTTTAGCTGAGGTAGATCCCGATATTAAAAGTAATAAATAGTAAAATAAACATTTTAATTTTTAATACGTTAATAAAACAAATGCTATCATGTTAGTAATGGTTATTATTGATAATTATTTCGTTGTATAATAGACTCTTTAAAAAAATAATTAGTGAGTTTTATTACTATCTAGTATCCATCCATTTGTTTCCAACCTATTGTTTCTAACGCAAAGATAATTATCCTTAATTCTATATAATTATATACAGTGCAATAAATAAATCGGCTAAGATCAAGGCACATTAACGCGACAGGCGTTTCGTAGGTATACCTATATACACATTACACATGCTTAATCAATTTTACGGCTTACGAATTTCCTTTACTTGTTCCTCAATCAATTGTTTTTTGCCAAATTATGTGTCTCTAGGACAACGGCAAATATTTACTTAGACTGTGAATCCAAATACAGCTTTTTACCGATCTAAGTACAAAAATTTAAATAGAATCTGATTCTGCGAAGCTCCAAGTGATCGCAGATTCAGTATCTGATATACGAGTACGATTCCGCTTGATATTTCTACGTGACCTTGAAAGAAACTGTACATAAAAAATAATTGTACAAAAAATCGAGTATCGATATCGACATCACAAAATGTGTTGTAACTTGACAGCTACCATTTTGCACCTCCGATACCGGGGTCTACATATACCTAACCAATATAACCATGGTTCTAAATACAAATCAAAATATAAAAAAGCTTCCACCAGCTTAACCCAGTATAACCTACTCGTATTTAAATGACAGATCCAAAGGGCAATAATTGCAGTTTATAGTCGTAAATCTAATTGTACGATACTCAAGGCTCAGCACTGCTGGACACAATGCGTGTGCACAATTGCGCACGCTACAGGCTTATTGTGCACGCTGGAGGTCACTGTTGCGACCCTCTAATATTATTACATTTATAACTAAATATAGTTTAAATAAAATTATTTAAATTACCGCCGCAAAATATTTGAGGAGCGCTTCCGAGAGCCTGACTGCCTGACGAGAGGTTCTGATTCATCCAGTTAATTTATCCATTTGACTTGGCTTGGTGTAGGTTAGTAGCTGGATTTGTTTTAGCGTGCGTACTTTTTTACATTTAGCAATTTGTGATGTCGTAACTCAGGCTACTGTTATCAGGTTATTGCCCTTAATAAACGCTATCTTAAACGATATTATAGGTTGTGAAATATCGATTTAGTTTCCGTAAATATTAACGTAAAGAATTAGATTAAGTGCGAGGTAGATATTGAAGGCCTTTTTTTATATATTGATTTAAACTTTCACGATTATCACTCATATTTTAAAGACAAACGGGTCTTAATCGCGTAAACCAGTCTGCCTGCGACTACGGGTGTAACGTCATGCCCGAAACGTCAGGATATAATTAAACGTAAGCCTTGTTTTATGGTTAATTTAGGAATTATCTTAAATTTAGGAATAACAAATAGGCTCAAAGATTTATGAAAATAATACAGGTTTGAGCAACATTTTCATGTAAAGTGAATACTTTTGAAACATACATCTATATTGAAATGAAATAAAATATGTCCATAAAGGTATTTATATCTGGACTTCTACACCGAGCATGGCGCGACATGCTCTTGGCCGGTTTTTTCATGCATTCCAGCCAAAGCAGTTTCAAAACTGCAGCTGCTGATCCGGAGTGTTGTCTTTTTTTCACGACCCACTCTGGTTGCGCAAGGTGGGTTACCACCTGCATAAATCTCCGGATGCACTCACAGTTTTATTTGCTTTTTTAACGCCTTTGACTTCTTATCTTTAGTGAAGATTTTGGCTTGTTCAGTCGCAATTAATTTTGTTTTGATCTTAATTAAACTTAAGAGTAAAATTTGCTTGAATTGTTGTATGTTTTTTTGTATCGTCTTCAAGGTTTCTGTCCGAATGCTTACTTAGCATAATAATGACTTAATCGTGACTGTTAGCTCAATAAGCTAAATACAATCTTAATGATGACGTATTAAGGGGATTCATCATTTCGAAGAAAATCTGTGCTATTAAATGACTGACTAAATGTCAGTGTTAGCACTGTTTTATGAAATATGAGTATAATATGTAGCAATCACTGATTCTGCTTACTTATAAGCTTGACAGTCCCGGGATGGCCGGGATACCACAGTATACAAAATCAAAACTAATATAAA
The DNA here is from genome assembly GCA_025490895.1 of Thaumatotibia leucotreta. NCBI lineage: Eukaryota > Metazoa > Arthropoda > Insecta > Lepidoptera > Tortricidae > Thaumatotibia > Thaumatotibia leucotreta. The sequence continues at coordinate 14,554 of JALPQI010018781.1, forward strand.
TCGCTGTTCTGTCAAATGGCAATAATCCATGGATCTTATCATTTAATTCTGCTTACAGAATAAACAAATGAACGTCGCACCGCATTAACGCCATGTTATATAACGCACTCATGCACGAATTACACCCACACCAATAAATCCAAATTACACCAAAACACACGTTCATACGAGCGTAAGGCCAATTTTGACAGCTCGGAGAAAGTCATATAGAGTAGAGTAAGCTGATAATTATAACGATTATGCCTAATTGTGTGGTGCGTATGTGATGTGATGTAACACGATAGATTCGACATGACATGATAGCCGGTACACGCGTTAATTTGCGGTTTTAACACCTACCTGATGTGTATGGCAATAAAGTAATCACATTCATCACATGTATTGCAATACAATAAGTAAGAGTGAAAGGTATAACATTGGATTGTTACTAACATCAATGATTGCTTTATCACGATTCTTAGCAAATACCTAACCTTATTATGATTACTATAGGTATTTTGACTATCTTGTATTTATGTACGTATTATTAAAAGTAAGTTCATATTTCAATGATAAGAGTAAACTTTTCTGGAAAACATGTTTTCCCTTCTAAACTATTTCACGCCGGTCCTAGTCCTATTTACCTGAACCAGAATATTCAAAGCAGCACTAAATCCAATCTGTAACTTAACACACATCTAATCTATGGCTAATTCTCGAGGTAGCGGTGTAGCGGGTGTGAAATTGATGTAAAAGACCACCTCGGCAGCCTGATTCTAACCGCAAGACGCGCGGGCGCGGCACAGACAAGACTTGTAATGAATATCGCTTTAAATTAACTTTGGTTGATGGATTAGCGCGACGAGCTGCAAAGACGCTTACCGTGGCTACCTTTTTGTGGGAATTAATTCCGACTAGCAAGTTACTTCTTATAAATGGGTGTCCGTTTGATCCTCACCTGACGCTAAGCGAGGAAGACATTATACGATGAAAAGATTACATTCAAACTGAAGTATAATTACACGGATTGGTTACGGTAGTTGTGGATTTAGTACAAATTGATAGGAGCGGGCTTTCTACGCAGAAGGCGCTGTCAGCGCTGTGAGAAGTTCGAGGAATGCTTGTCTGACTGATTTTAAAATCAATAAAATCTCATGCGTGTTCTGAATTTAATTCAGACACATGTCACGTGAGACTTGGAGGTGCGGCAGAGTCCTCGCATTTCTATGGTTTTCTGGAAGGCATTCAGGCCATTTTCAAACTCTTGTAATATCATGCTGACCAAAGCTAGAACTCGAATGCTGATTTTTTCTAACATCGGCATTGGCTGATGGCTGATCGAAAAAAGCTCTAGAAAATGTTTAACGAGATAAGAGTTACAAATGTGTCAATCGTCTCGCTTCGACTCGGGATGACTTGATGTCGGCCAGCAAATTTGACACATGGCAAATTTCATCAAAAATTTTAAGCAGTTTCTGAGATCCCTAAAAAAGTGCATGTATAGGTAGATAGATATAAATAATATGTGAGTATCTACAAGTAGGTACAAGAACAGATCGTTGAAAAGAGTAGGTAATTATATATTTGGTTCGAGAACAAAATGTATAGGTCTATTATGCTATAACTCTTTTAAAAGCTCAATACTTAATAATTGGATATAACCAATCCATCAATTTGATTTGTTATGTTTGACCATTATGTTATAATTATGAGTTACATACAACAAATAAACAAGAAATAAGAAACCAAACACAACGCTATTATATTCTTGTGAAGACGTAATACCTAATGTGGAAGTTATTTACTTTCGCAGAAGAAATCGATCTAGAAATGTGACAATGTATACGGTACTCGTAACGTGCAATTAGTCGGTGGCTGATGTCACCATTGGCTAGAAAGTGGAGATTGTTGACGGCGACGAAACCACAAAAACGTATAAAATATGTTTCATACTTGTAGCCGTCGTAGTATAATTTGCTGACACGCAGACATATCTGCATAAGGTTGGTATGCAAGTGGGCCAGGACTCTTGTCTAACACTACTGTACATGTACAATTGTACATACTGTTTTTAATGTGTCAAATATTGAACTTTAGACATGATCGTAATTATTATTAAACTCGTGGAAGTTTTGCATTGACATTAAGAGAATTTGTAAAAAAATTAGGCTTTAACTCGTTGTGGTGGCACTTGGCATTAGCATGACATGAGTTGGAAGCATTCACTTGCCAACATTCGTGTTCAGAATTCATCAAGCGCAATGTAATCCGCATTTACCCGGATTTCTAACATGTAATCTGCCCTAAATGTACTTAAAGGCAAGCATTACACATGAGCCAATTATGAGGTTACACAACGCTTTCCACATTTTGGCGATAGGTACATTGCGTACAATGCGTACACAATACGGCGTGGGCGGGCCTGACGGGTGTCCATCATCTTAATTGGTGATGGAAATCTTTATGTCATGACGTTAAACGTATTAGATTTACTAAGTGGTAGGAACGGCTTTGTTCGGTGATCAACGTTAGAGCGTTGCGTAAAATAGAAGCCAATATATTCTGCCTACACGTTTAGTTGGCAGTGTGATACATAGATGACACATCAAAGAGCTCACACTATTCATAAGCTGTCAAATTAAATGGATATTTAAAGAAAGGTGGTAGAGCGTTTGATTGTTGGTGCGAAACAAGAAGTACGCCATTTTCCGTTCCTATTGACCAGATTCTCGTTGTATATAGAACAGGTACCTAGGATAACAAAAAGCCAAATAAGAATTAGAATACGAAACGCGACAAGACACTAAAATAACGCAGAAGGTATTACTCCGAGCAAAATGAATGAATTTAAAATATGCGTTATTTTAAAGTTATTTATCCAGGTTACATTTTTTTTTACTAACGCTTCATTCGCTATAGATATGTTTATATTAAAAACTAGATTTACTAAACTGATTGATGACGCTTCGTGCTAAACATAATTTCGTCTTGATCAGAGATAAGCCGTCATATTATAAAATTCCGATCATCATCTTTGACCTCTGCGACCCCGCAAAAATTTAAATGCACTTTCGTTCCGGTGGCCTTAGCAAGGCCTTATTCAGAAACGAAAATTTATTACCAATGTCTACCAATTCAAACTCTCTACGTGCATCGAGCTCGGAGTTAACTACTCGTATTGTATTATGATGATGATTGTAACTAGCTGTAGCCTTTCATAAGGGAGTAAAGTCTAGCGATCCTATACGATAGGTACGTTCATGATCAACTTGATGAGACATTAAAGCCTCCGGCTCCAAGTAAAATACACACATCCATATGCATTAGCGTAAGACGTACAGTAGGGTACACGTGACTGATTGTCATTGTCATATTTATGTTTTATAATAAAACGTTATTGAAATAGCTATAATTATAAATAATTAATTAAGTAAGTAATAAATAAAGACTTGTAAAGGATATGGATATCTATTATCGTATCTAATTAACATTTGATTATAAAGAGTAAGTATATTTATAGAAGTTATAGTATATGTATAATTACCAATTTAATTGAGCATATTTTAAATAATCTTAGATACTTAATCGCGTGCAATCCTACTACGTTCACCTATCAATAAAATATTATTTATCAGGTAAGTTATCCTGTCAGTGTACATTTTTCGGCTTAAAATGTTTGCATAGTTACATTTTTCAATCTTCCTTCTGGTTCAGATTGAGAATACAAACCACAATACGAGTTTTCGTACCTGCCTAATCGTTTCTCGCATCGATTCGAAGTGCGTGTGTTATAGGGGATCATGTGTGAAGCTTTTACATAATAATATAAAAGCATAATATGTAAGAACTTGATATGAGCAAGTTTTACGGCTGCAATGTACGCAAAAAAAATGTACTCGATTTGGTTCTGACAAGGATATGGTATACAGGTCATATAGCCGGTAGGCAAAAAATAAGTGCATTCCCGTAGCCTGTGAGCTTTTAGGATATTTTTTTGAAATTTTACATATAGTTAATAGTACCTACTAGGTGCTACCTACTTACTGGCTCCTATTGCGTCTATTCTGCGTCCCAAAACCTCACTGGCAAAGATAATGCACTTATTTCTAGCCACCCTGTACATCTTACATCCGTGTCAAACCATCAACATCAGCATCAGCACCTCTGGTGTTGTTTATTATTTTTTCTACTCCCGTACTTTTATTTGTCATTTACAAGGTTGTGAGCACACCCGTAAGCCCCTACCTTACAGATGTCAAGACAAGTCTATAATTGTCTATTCCCTATAAACGCATTCTGGCATACACGCAGTGCGTTTTTGGATTTTTAAGACACCTCGTGTATACACGACGTAATGAAATACATGGCTGCCAACCTAATTTTAAATGTCATTTCTGATGAATACCCATGAACCATAGAGGAGCTTTCTTTTTTAATTTTAACGTCTCCAGCCCGACCTTGAAGATTAATACAATTGTGTTTGACTAAGAAAATTTCTCAAATTTACAATTTTATTTGAAAATAAGTGTGTGGTCGTAGAAAAAATATTGTATGCAACATTGTTTTACTGAGTCAAAAAATGCTCGTGGCGTCTTTAATAACAATTTTCGGCTTCGCCTCAAATGATTACCCTTGCCGCTCACTTTTTTTGACCTCTCTTAAACAAGGGTTGCATAAAACACTATTATTTATTCCAAGCATTAATAACATCTAGCATTATACATGAACAGCATACATCCTGATTTCGGGGACCTATCGTCTTAATCATCTAGAAGAAAACTCGTCTTGCTGCCGTGTCACACCTATCTCATCTAACTAGATGTCCTCAAAACACAAGTTAGATGAGATAGGCATGACAACGGTAGCTTGGCTTAAATGACC
>JALPQI010018782.1:0-24010 GCA_025490895.1 Thaumatotibia leucotreta
GGGTGCGGACATTGACCGGTCAGCTGAGCGGTCCCCCCTGTCCGCGCAGTCCCTTCTGTCGCCTTGCGAGTATTGGAAGCGTAGACATATCTTTAGGAATTTAAACTTAGTCGGCGTTTTCATATTAGACGTGTGCGCCGCGCCGGCGTCACGCCGCCGCCGACCTTTTTTGCCACGCCGCCGCCGCCGACTAATGGTCGGCGTGAAATCGGCGTGGCCTTGACTGAATAACAGAGTTATTTCTTACGTGCTAAATACTGCACACTAAGCTTCGTATTTGCTTTATGTATTTATAAAATGCTCTTATGTATGGAATTTACTGTCAACCTGTTGCTTTCGAGTGTCATCACTCATTACGCGTAGGTTCTTAGGCTTGACAACTTCCAGCCTCCAGAACAAGCCGATTTTTGGTTTCTACAAAAGCATTAGTGCCGTAAATCATATTACTTACCCTTCAGGTTTGCGTTCGTGTTCGTGGTCTATGAAGCATTTGAATTGGTCGAGACCTGGATGCTTAGTCAAGTTGCCAATCGCTAACACTTAGTAGCGTATCGCAGTTTTCCCTCTCTGTCACTCTTTCGTATTAGTGCGACAAAGACAGTTAGCTGCCCTTCGTTAACGATTGACGATTAAATGTTAGCGATTGGCAACTTGTCTAAGCACCCTGGGCTGTACTTCAGTATCTTCAGGGGTACCAAGTAGACTACTCCTCCTTGCATTGATAACACAATTCTGGGGTTTGTGACTTATCAACTTATCAATTTCTCTTTCACGATCTTCCACCAACCACTTCAATTTTCCGCAGCCTGGATCGGTTCAGCAACCCGAAAGTTGAATGAGGTGCGGAATTGCGGATCTGGTCTCCAGCGCATGGAGCTCCTTCCTCTAGATCTTTTCTTTCCAATCTTTCTTGTATCAATGACAATAAAAGTCTTTGGTCTTCCCCAGGTTTGCGGGCTATGTGTCCAAAGAACAACTAACCAACAAACAGTAGAACAAGTAAGCCAAATAGGTAGACTACCGGTACTTATATTGTAGTGTTCAGGAAGGATATCATGACCTCTTAAATGCAATTCAGTTTAGGTTCGGCTAGACAATTTTTGACAGTTATTCTATACAACTGACACATCGCGATTTTGTTTAGGTCCTAAACTGAATCTCATTAGGAGATCGTGGTAGTCCTCTAGATGTCTTGTCTCCAAAACTGTTTACTGTTGCTTTGGAAGATGTTTTCAAGATTTCGGACTGGAATAGGATGGGCTTGTCATCGACACCTCTAGCGAATATATCACTCACCTTCGGTTAGGCGACTAAAAAGTTATTATGGCCGTAACCATGGAGATGAGTACGAGTGAGGCGAGCTGGCGCGCCTCTGTGGAGCCCTGAGTGGAGTACGGCTTTCGGCCTTCGCAAGGGACGTAACGAATCGGAAGGCTGAAGAGTGTCACACTAAACCATTGCGTAGCATGGGAGGCTCCCATTGGGAGCGCTAGGCTCTGGCAGCTCGGCCTTCAGCCTGGTCACTTGGCGTGCCTCTGTGGGACGTTCCAGGCCTTCAGCCTTACGCGATCTATTTAGATACAGAGACGGGTTTGCGCGTGTGAGCTCGGTCTGCGGCCTTCGCTCGCGTTAAGATAGCTGGAAAGCGTAATTGTATCGGAGAGCACTAAAGTCGTGACACTCCGGGCCTTCGGGCCTAATGCTTTTTGCAAACCCGCAAACCCTAGTTGAGAGCCGCAGAAGAACTGGAAGCACCAACGTAGCTCAAAAAATCGCTGAACTGAAGTGGCAGTGAGCTGGACATACTATTACTCGCAAAACTACCGGTGGGGCAAGTGATTTCGTAGTGGCAAGCACAATACTGGTCGACGCAGCGTAGGATGCCTCCCAATATGATGGACCATCATCATCATTGACCTGAAGGTGGAACATCTATAAAATATGATTTAAGCAGCGTGCGTTCGGTTTTGGCACTTACGGGTGTGACTAAATGGACCGATACGGGAGCGGCAGCCACGACTAGTGCTAGGCGAATCGGGAGGAAAGGCAGCGCGCTGTTGTCTCAACTCTCGCCTATCAGAAAGGAGATCAAACCAGGCACTGTCGTGTGCGACAACGCCTTTGCTCAGAGTCTCCGTCCAATGATCTCTATCCTCCCAGCTGCTAAAACGATTAACACGAAACCCGCACTGAGCCTCAGGATATACGCGATCTGCTAGTTTTTGAAGCTTAGCCAAGACGATACGGCCAAGCAATTTACCGGCGATGCTCAACAAGGAGATGCCACGATATGAGTCACAATTCCCACGGTCACCCTTACCTTTATAAAGTGTGACAATATTAGCATCGCGCATATCCTGAGGAACGTATTCCTCGTTCCAGCATTTTGCAAAGAAATTGCAGAGTATTGGCGCCACACACTGCAATTTAACGATTTGATGGACCGATCACCTGGTGAAGATATGTGGAATCCAATGGACGTGGGCTGCTCCCTATTTATCCTTACGGCATGCTATGATAGGGGATTTGGGGGACCTAATGTGAATAGAGCTAGTCCAACCCAGTTACTGTTGAAAATATTATGTTAGAAGTTAGAACACGTTGGGAAGAGAAAACTGAATTTTACTGATCAGATGTTGGATAGGGTGGTCAGTAGTGGTGTCTGATGATAGTGATGATCATTTATATTGTATTTATCTAAACTATGACAAATAATACTATCGAATTCCGCTTTTTTATTCATGTGACCTTGACGCCGATTTCACGCCGAAATCACGCCGCCGCCGCCGACTTTTCAGCAAACGCCGCCGCCGATCATTTTTAGATCGGCGCACACGTCTATTTCATATTACAATAATGCTTATAGTTCATAAAATTACCACCAGTACAGAGTTTTTATTGAAATTTTCTTCTTGATTGTCTTTACAAACTTGACTAAAATTTAGTTTTTTTTTTAATTTCACGCTAATTGAATGTCCCTAAAAGTGAAAAACCAAACGCAAGTTTTACGCTTGCAACTCAGCAAAATAACCCAAAATGGGATTCCGCCTTTTTGCTTTGATTCCTTACTTATAATTGTAGCAATTTGAAGCTAAAAGGCCAGTGGGTTTACGGCAGATTAACGCGTTATCGCTCCAGGCTATCGTAGTAACTGTGCGGCTGATACAACTAGCGTAACCCCATTTTGATTCACACACGGTTTTAATACTTATTCCTATGGCCATAGTTTCTATAACTGCGTGTATTTTATGTTGGAGTTTGGTTGTTTTGGGTTTTCTGTCAGAATTTGGAGGGTTTTACGTAGTTGATGGTTAACTTTTGGTAGTGTTTACTTTGTAAAAGCCCTGTTGTAATAGTGGGGAAATATTTGAGTATCAATTGTTTTGGTAGCATTAAAATGAAGTTTAAGTAATCATCACGTTGGAAAGTTTTAAAAGTAGGTACAGTCCCGTCTAAATATGTACACATTTCAGAACGTATGCTCATGACACAAGGATCAAAATACAGTCGCGATCAGAATACGGGTCAGATGAAAATTTTCATAGAAACTACTGCAAATGGGTTGCTTTCAAAAATAGTTTTCAAATATTTACAGGATACGTAGAATCCTTTTAACATCACATTATATTGTTATTTTCCTGAATAATGATAGAATAAAAAAAATGATCGTTGATCGATTTCTGCAGGCAATATTTTGGAGTGTTTAAAAAACCGCCAAAAATAAGCTTGGAAATTATAAATACTTCGACACCGGTCGGTACAAGTTTCCAGTTTTATCTTTCGCGTTTTCGGAAACCTTGTTCAAAGAAACCATTTCAACACGTTTTTCACAATTGGGATTATGACCCCGTAATTATCATGTATACGCTTTACAATCTTATGATTTTTATCAGTATTTGTCAGCCTCTGTTGGTAGTGACCCTGCCTACGAAACTGGAGGTTCCGGGGTCGAATTCCGGCGAGGGCATTATTTGTGTATTTATTTATCACAAATATTTATTCCATGGTCATGGCTGTCTATGTATTTAAGTATCTATATGTATCTATCTATTATACAGTGTGTAAATCTAATACGGGCGATCAATTAAACCAGGCATTGGATTCATTAGTGTACTCATGGATTACAAGGTTTTTTTAAAGTTACTCTCAATTATGACCCCACAGAATTTTTTTAAGTTTATCGGAGCAGCAATGTAGGTACGAACATTTGTTATTGTTGATATGACAGTTATGTCATCTGCTTTTGAAATTAGCTGTCAACGAGAGTTTAACTCGCGTATGTTGCTCTACATTGCGCGCCGAATTATTTTGTATGGAAAATTTTGTTGCTCTTATTTTAAGTAAAAGTTATTTGAATGTACTTATTATGTCGTAAACTAACACCCGTTGAGAGCTTCGCCCGTATTAGACTTACACCCTGTATATATCATCACCTGGTACTCACATCACAAGCCTAAATTGAGCTTACCGTCGATTTCGACGTCGAGGTCGATTTGTGTAAGATGTCCCAAGATATTTATTTATTTATTTATCAAACAATACAGGTATTAGACATGGCTGTCCATTATTCATTCCGTCTAGGAATACATGCACACAAGTAGTGTCTTCGGCATCTAAAGCAGGTGTGAATAAAATAAGGCAAAAGGACACAGAAGGACTTTCAGCTGTTTTATTAAACTCAGGTGTCCTAGATCCCGTATTATACGACGTAGTATTTGCATCAAAATATTGTTTAGAAAATAAGAATAAGAAAACATTTATTGCCACAAAGTAAAATTTATACAGGATGTTTGGTCAGTGGTGTCGGAGCTTTTAAGGGCTTAAACTACAACCAATTTTATCTTATATTTTTTTTTGTGCCAAACTATAATTAAATGGCAGCAATTTTAAAATTTCAAACAGACGAATACGGGTGCATGAGGTATTTCTGGAATTATATTTGTTATCGGTCCTATTTTGGCAAAAAACCTCGTTAGAGAGCTCATTAGATAAACAAACTAATTGAGCTAATCATTTGACGCATCTATTGCACCCCTGATGGACCCCTGAGCGGCGCGACTGGCGGGGCAGGCAGCGGCGCGTCGAGCGTCTAAGGGATTTCGACAGCGTGTACTCAGGCCACGCGTATACGCTTGCATTTGTTTAAGATGGACGCCCTACCCGCCTGTCCCGCCGGACGCCCCGCTCGAGCAGCTGAACTGAATATACAAACGATACTTCTCCTGGAGTATGTGTGGCTGTTCCCGCGTTTCCGCTACTGCGGTTGTGGCCGGGTCGCATCCCACGAAGGTGGGATGGTCGTCGCGCCGTCATTTGGGGACGGTGATGAGAGGCTGTTGAAGGAAAATTTGCTATGGGCATGGCGGAAGAGAAAATGATTTTGGTGATGATGATGCGGTAAGGCAAGACAAAGTTCGATCTGAGAGAGATCTGAAAAGGAAGACAGATGGAGAGCGAGGGAGGCTGGTGCTCGATGTTCGATGCGCGGCGGTCGGCGCGTCGCTAGCGGCAGTGCTCGCTCGTCGTTGAGAGTCTGCTGCTAAGGAAGAGAGAAAATGGTGACCCAGCGGGGGCACCCGGGCAGGGCCCCGCTGGGTTGAGAGAGAGAGCTGCTGGTGTCAGCCGAGCGTTATAGTCAGGCGGCGTGATGTAGTGGGGTGCAATACCCTGGAGATGCTCGCAGGCCACGCGCATACGCTTGTATTTATTTAAAGGTGCATTCAAAGCAAAAGACCGTTCGCTGTTCTATCGCCCGTTCTACGAAATCAACCAATCACGTTATGTGTAACGATCGAATTTCATAGAATGGGGGTTTAGAATAGCGAATGCTCTTTTGGTTTGAACGCACCTTATCATGGACGCCCCTCTCGAGCGTCCGCTCAGGCCTTATACTAATACGTATCGCGGAACAGCAAAGTAATATTGTTCATGATATATGCCTATACTACGAACAAATAATTGCGATCGCCATACTAAATTGCGTTTCTAAAACGGTCCGATTTTAGTTGACAAGTGTCACCCCCTCTTTAATGCATCACGGCAATGAATTTCAATACCAACCTATAAAAACATAAACCGCCATTTAAAAATAGTTGTGATTGGTCCATCAAATTCTGTAAACGTTTGTCAAAATATGCGCGGTGTTAAAAAAACCGCTATGTCCTGTCCAGCCCATCTTGGCACAATCGAATTGGTTTTGGGGGCATTTTTGAACTGGCGTTAGACGTCGTAGTGCCTACATCATTTGTCTCAGTCTCTTTATACAAACTTCAGTGTTTTCGTCTCAATAGCACCATAAAATGTTTGATACATTCTACAGCGTAAAAACAGAATTCGAACAAGAACCCAGCGCCGTCTGATCGCTCTGTATGGTAATAAGTGAACTTGTTGGATTTTTAACTGAATTTAGATGGTCGCGTATTAGGTACCGTGACGTTAAGGAAAATGCGGCTAAAGGCGTATTTTCCTGCTCAAAAACCGTTGGGGTCACGTTTGACGCCTGATTGCGTCTGGGAATTAAATTTGGAAGAGGGTTTTGATTTGGGGTTTGACGTTAATTTCTAATCAGTTTTTTTTACGAATTTAGTATTGGATCTTCAAGAAGTATAATTACAATACGTGTGTTTATTAAATTTAAACTTTCGTGAGACATCATTATCATCGTCATCATCATCATCATCCCAAAGTCGTTCACTGCTGGACATAAGCCTTCCCCAATTCGCGCCACCATACTCGTGAGACATAATAACTACACCGTGTTTTTATTGATTTCCGTTAAATTGAACAGGTTACTTAGGACATTAATAAAAGTTGCCTGGTATATCGGCTTATGTTAATTTCATAAAAAATTTTTTTTGGTCGTTTTCATACATAATCATTGTAATGGCAAGTGTGAGAGAACCTTAAAAATAAGATTTCAGGCGACTGACTGCTGCTGACTGCACATGTCAAAATAAGTAACATTAGGATGTAATAAAGGTTGCAATGCACTTGTTCAGTCGTTAAACTTATTTAACTCAATAACAGTAAGGGTTAAGACACTAGTTTCTTAGAGAAATTGATTATTTTTGACCTGAATAAGCTTCTCTTACCCCAACTCATCCTGCGGGTGTCGTAAGAATCGACTAAGGGATTGAAGTGTCACTGACCGTTCTTTGATAAAATATTGATGATGGGCAGCAGCGTCATCATAGTGGACACATTATTGCGATCGCCAATCCGCTTGCCCAGCGTGGCGATTATGGGCATTTACCTCCTAATGCGTCTATACGCATAGTTAATAGGAGAGGCCTACGTCCAGCAGTGGACTATCACAGGCTGATGATGAAGCTTCTCTTAAATTTAACGGAAATCAATAAAAACACGGTGTATAAATATAATTAAACGGTGGCGACGTGAATGCGGACTCAGTGCTTAATAATGGAGACCTGGGGTCTCCGAAAAATGTGAGTGAGTGAGTAAGTTTAATCGTTTAATCATATTTAACGTTTTTATTTAGGATTCATACATTTCATTACGTAGTTACATTTGACGCCGCATCTCAGATTACTTAATTAAATAGATTCACCACTAACTAAAAACCCCACAAGAGAAGTTAGAAAGCTAATTACTATAACGTTTTTGAGGGTAATCCTATTTCGTTGTACTTATATAAATGTTGTAATAAAAATAATGATGATCTGTTCATGGTAGTACCTAACATATTTTATAAATATGTAACGTTCGAGTCATGCGAGTTTATAAGTATTTACCTACATTTCTGTCAATAAATCAGGGTGTTTTTAACCGACTTCAAAAAGGAGGAGGTTTACAATTCGTCGAAATCTTTTTTTTTTTATGTATGTTCCCCGATTACTCGAAGACGCGTTAACCGATTTGAAAAATTCTTTTTTTGTTTGAATGGGTATACCTTCTAGTTGGTCCCATTGTCACCGAATCCAGATCTGATGATGGGATCCTGGAGAAATCGAGGGAACTCTTCAAATGTTGTAGGCACACATGACATTTTTCATTTATTTTCGAAGACTAATCAAGTATTTGCGTCTAGTCATGAACATTTTAAGTTGGTGATCTGATGATGGAAGGTACAACTCCTTAGCCATTAGGAGTTGGGGGATAATTCTTTAAGTATAACATATTTCGTGTATTTTGGAAGCTATTTGAGTATTTGCCTTTAGGTGGTCATCCTTTCATGTTGGTGAGCTGATGATGAAAGGTACAACTCCTTAGAGATTAGGAGTTGGGAGACAATTCCTTAAATATAACATATTTCATGTATTTTGGAAGCTATTCGAGTATTTGCGTTTAGGTGATCATCCTTTCATGTCGGTGAGCTGATGATGGAAGGTACAACTCCTTAGAAATTAGGAGTTGGGGGATAATTTTTTAAATATAACACAGTTCATGTATTTTGGAAGCTATTTCAGTATTTGCCTTTAGGTGGTCATAGTCTCATGTTGGTGAGCTGATGACGAAAGGTATAACTCCTTAACTATTAGGAGTTGGAGGATAATTCTTTGAATATATCTATTTAAGTGTTTGCTTAGTAGTTATGACATGTTGGTTAGCGGTAAGTGATTCTTTAAATAATATAGGCATGCTAAGGCTGTTACCTATAATCTTTGAAATTATTCATACTTGCTGATGATACAATGTATATCTCCTTGATAATGGGATAATTCTTTGAATATAACAACTGTCATACATTTTCGAGATCTGTTTAAGTGTTTGCTTAGTAGTTATGACATGTTGGTTAGCGGTAAGTGATTCTTTAAATAATATAGGCATGCTAAGGCTGTTACCTATAATCTTTGAAATTATTCATACTTGCTGATGATACAATGTATATCTCCTTCATAATGGGATAATTCTTTGAATATTTAAGGTATCCAGTTCAGGTTTTCTGGCCTATTACAGTGCAGTACATTCTAATTATAAGTATTTAGAGCATACTAAATAACGATTTTACACTACTAAAAAGCAAAAAATAAAATGTTTTAAAATAAAAATAAAACCGCCTTCAAAAATTCGCCCAAACTAAAAAGTCAAAAATAATTTTAGTTCCTACTTCTTAGGATTTCCTACACAAACCTTTAAACCTTTTACCCTATTCATTGAAATAAAATATTATGGCTAGGTATCCTACAGATTTCTTAGAAGTCGGTGCCAAGCCAAATATGTTTTCTTCGCGAGTATATAACTGTATTTGATAGAGGCTAGAGCTTTGTAACTTACTGTCACTCCGGTTATGCTTTCATCAAAATGACTGAGGTAGACCATTCTGTTGATAAAAACATAATCGGAGTGACAGTAAGTTACAAAGCTCTATCTAATATATACCTGAATGAACGTATTTGGCTTGGCACCGACTTCTAAGAAATCTGTAGGATACCTAGCCATAATATTTTATTTCAATGAATAGGGTAAAAGGTTTAAAGGTTTGTGTAGGAAATCCTAAGAAGTAGGAACTAAAATTATTTTTGACTTTTTAGTTTGGGCGAATTTTTGAAGGCGGTTTTATTTTTATTTTAAAATATTTTATTTTGTATTGTTAATAACCCTAGTATAAGAAAAACTGGCGCTGGTCATCTCGTTTGTTGTAGGAATATCCAGAGCACAATGATAAAGTGTATCACAAAATTATGTTTACTGTAGGAATATCCAGATCAGAATAATAAAGTAAATCACAAAAAAGTATTCCAAAAAGGCCCCTGTTCCAAGTAAGTGTTGCCGAACACACAGCATACGTATATATTGATGGACAATTAATAAGATAGGTACTAAGTTGTTTTTTTGTCAAAATATTTTTGTTTTCACGGAGTTTTATGTATTTTTTAAAATATTCAATAAAGACTAAATTTTTGATTATTATTTTATATCTGGGCCCGTTGAGATAAAAAAAAGCTCGCGTAGTGTCTAAATAAATGTCTGTTTATCTTATTCTCTTTATTGATCTTTCTTCCTGGGTTAGGCATTTTATAATATGATTATAAAAGTAAAATACAATACAACTTACAAAAACAACACAAAACATATAAACACATTATAAAAAACCTAACCTAGAGGGCCGCCGGCAGCGGAGCGGGCCCAAGCTGCCGGTGGTTAGGGCTACAGGGAGAGGAACCGCCGGACTATGCGCGCCGTGTCCAGGATTACCGCCTTCTGCATCTGACCCTTGATCCAACCACCTAGCGAGAGCCTCTTGAGGTGTTGATCGAGACTCTTCGCTATGAGACCGTTCGCAGAAACAACTATCGGTACAATGATCGCCGAATCAACCTCCCACATGTCGGTAACCTCGTGAGCCAAGTCAAGGTATTTACTGGCTTTGTCCTTCTCGGCCTTCACGAGGTTCTCGTCATGGGGGATAGTGATGTCGATGAGCATTGCCCGGCGTTGCGATCGATCTATCAGCACGATATCAGGCTTATTGGCTACAATAGTCCTGTCCGTGATGATAGATCGATCCCAATAGAGCGTGGCACGACCATTCTCGAGAACTGCCGCAGGTGTGTACTTATAGTACGGCACTTCGAAGCCCACAAGGCCGTATTGAAGAGCAAGCTGCTGGTGTATAATCCTGGCTACGAGGTTGTGTCTGTGCAAGTACTCGGTGTTAGCAATCTGAGAACAACCGGAAATAATATGCCTGAGTGACTCACCGGGACGGCGGCATGCCCGACAGATGTCGACCGTACCGTCCTTCAGGATATATTTCCGGTAGTTATTCGTCATGATAACCTCGTCAGCAATTGCACAGGCAAAACCCTCGGTTTCTCCGAAGAGGTCCCCGAATCGTAGCCAGTTCACCGACGCGAGCAGATCCACATCAGGTCCCGTGAGGGCTTTGTAGAACCGCCCGTGTAGCTCCTTGCTCTTCCATACCGCCTTGCGATCCTCGGTGCTTAGTACCACAGGTTTGCGCCAGTTCTCTTTTGCCAAGGAGAGCGGCGTGAGGTTCCGATCTACTGCCACCACATCTCGATGCATCCCGCACTCATTGTTAAGAAAATAGCTTCTAAGATTGTACACCTCACGGTTGTGGAGGTTTTTGGCATTTAAGAAGCCGCGACCCCCACATTTCCGCGGGATGTACAATCTCATAACTGATGAGCGCGGGTGTAGCATTCGATGTGTGGTGAGCAGTGTACGGACCCTTCGATCCAGGGCGTCCAGCTCGGTCTGAGTCCACCTTAGTACGCCAAAGGAGTATATGAGTATGGGCATTACCCAGGCGTTGAAGGCGCGCACTTTGTTGCCTCCTGACAAAAGACTGTTAAGTACTTTTGTGAGCCGGCTGAAAAAGCGCTCCTTCACCGCCTGTCTAATTCCCATATCTTCAATACCCAAAGACTGTGACATACCAAGGTATTTATAGGTTTCTGCTTCCGAGATAGATCTGAACGACATTGTCTCAGAAAGCTGTAAATTTGTTGAATTTACTACTTTCCCCCGCTGCACATGCATAACCGCACACTTATCGACACCAAACTCCATATTGATGGCACTACTGAAAACTTCTGTGGTTCGCAGTAGTTCCAACAAGTCTTGGCTATTTGGCGCAAATAATTTGAGATCATCCATGTACAGAAGGTGAGAAATGACTTCACCCTCTCTCCGAAGCCGGCAACCTAGTCCTGAATCCTTCAGCAAAGTACTGAGGGGATTCAGAGCTAGGCAGAACCACAAGGGACTCAGACTGTCACCCTGGAATATTCCTCGCTCGATCCTTATGAAGTCCTGCGGGCCAGAGGGGCCATCCCCGCCTCCTGGTTGACGAAGGACTGTGGTCCACTGCCTCATACACGCGCCGAGAAAGGATCTTAAAGTTGCATTAACTTTATACAGCTCCAAGACCCTTTCCAACCATGAGTGAGGCACCGAATCATAGGCCTTCTTGTAGTCAATCCAAGCGGCGGAGAGGGCCCCTTTGTTACGCCGGACTTGCTGGCAAATGGTCATGTCGATGAGGAGGAGCTCTTTAGTACCACGGGACCCAACCCTACATCCATTTTGAGCAGGAGCCAAAACATTGTTCGAAACAATGTGCGTGTTAATTTTGACTCTCAAAATGGATGTAAGGAGCTTGTACAGTGTGGGCAAGCACGTGATGGGTCGGTAGTTCTTCGCTTCCGTGGTACTACCGGACTTGTAGAGCAGGAAGGTTACACCAGTTGTTAAGGAAGGTGGCAGGGAACCGAGCTCGAGGGCTTGTTGGAATTGCGTTGCCAATCGTGAGTGCGAGCATCGAAACCATTTTAGCCAGAAGTTGTGCAATCCATCCGGCCCAGGACTTTTCCAGTTCTGAGTCGTGCGGATAGCACAACTTACGTCATCGGGGCTGATGGTAACTGCCCCCATAGGTTCGATGGTCTCGCATTCACGTTCGACAACGGTCATCCATTCACCCTCGGTGTGTCCGACGGGCGCTGACCAGATACTACGCCAGAAATCACTCATGGCAGTAGCATCCGGCAACCGCGCGTCGGGCACACGGTAGTCGGTTTCCTCCCACTTTCGGTAAACCTTCCTTTGGTCACTCTGGAAAAGGCGATTCTGCTGGAATCGGTTCACACGCTCTCTGTAGCGGCGAATACGGTTTGCCCATGTATAAACCTTCTGCTTCAGAAAGTCGATGCGCTCTGTGAGGTTGGCCATGTAGTCGCGGGGTGCAATACTCTTATTCTTATTATTACGTAATCTGTGCTCACATTGGATAATTGAAAATGGCGGTCTCAAAATGGCCGCCGCGTATTAAATATAATCTCGCTGTAAGCGCGAACCCGCGAAAGAAATGAGCTTTTTGTCTTTTAGTAGCTGAACTCATTTCTTTGAAATAATCATGGATTCAGAAACAGACGACGATAATAATGCTGTATTAAAAATACATGATAAAATAATGAGAAAATGGATGATAAGATATTTTATGTAAGCCATTAGGTCAATGTTTTAACCTTTTTGACGCAACGTCAAATACCAAAGCTGTCACCCAGACGCCACCTCAACAAAATATCAAAACTGAAATTGAATTTTACACACATGCGTGCAGGTCTACATTTCTCTATGGTCCATGACTTATATATCGGTCGTTGACGTTGAACCTGCGGTGCCAATATAATTATCAGCCATTGGCGTCCAAAAAGTTAATAAAAATCGGCATAGGTATTGGCATTGCTTTTATTAATTTTCACTCCGAAATGCATAATGTATCTAATTAATATAATTACCATTGTTGAATCCGTAATGGAAGTGTTTAATTTTATAAGCTTATAATTATTTTACTAAATGAAATAATTTCAAATTTTGCAAGCACATCTCGATACAATGCCATAATGACCTATTTTGGATTTAACTCCTCGTGTGTCGCGAATATTTTTTTCTTATAGTTTCCTCGTCACTGATCAGTGCTTAGACATACGAAGGGTTAAGGTAGGTTGGTTTGGAAAGTTTGATTGAATTGTACATTTATTGTTTTTTTTATTGTGTTTATTTAAAACATAAATCAAAAGACAAGAAAATCTTTCGCGAATCGTCTTAGTCCCAAGGCAAGCTTGCGTTGTGGATATTAAGCGACGATATACATATTATATTGATTCTTAAATATACATATAGAAAACAACTATTACCAAGGAACAAATGTTCATTATATGTAACTGTTTCTACATGTCTATGATACTGATAACTCACTCAAAAATGTATTAGAGTTACCCACCTAGTATTTAAGAAAGGCCTAAAATATTTTAAATACTACCTTATAGACACTAAGTTAATTAGATAGATACTGAATGTTAACCCAACTGATCCCCTCAAATTGCCCCCAGATCCCAGTCTCGAACTTGTATCCCGGGATCCCGGGCTTAGTGCCGAGAAGTCATTTAAAAATCCCGATCCGGGATCGACGGATAACCAACTTTAATTACCCAACCCTTGCTAAATTCGAATTGAGATAACTGACGCTGTTGTGGATGCTTACAGAGTTGAAGAGAAACGGTACGATATAAATATTGGGTGTCATATACCAAAGAAAAAACGCCCAAGATCACCAACGTCCGAGGTGGGGATTAAACCCACGTCCTCAGCTTTAGCGGCTGATGCCTGCACCCCTCGGCCACTTGGTCTTAGCAGCCACCACTCAATTTTCTCGGGTATATGCAATCCCTTACAAGGCTAGGCGCCTTTGGTGATCTTGGTCGTTTTTTCTTTGGTATATGACATCCAATATTTATAATTTATAATAATTATAGTATTAAGGTGTGACTACTGGGGAAAAAATAAAAAAACAAATCAAAATATTTCTATTCACTGCATGTTAATGTTTTCCCGCGATTATCTCGCGTTTGCCTTAACCGATTGAAGTGTGGCTGATGGTGCTTTTACCCGCGGTTCGGCCGCGTTTTATCAATTTTTATCACGGTCGTTTTAAACTTAAGACCTAAATTCAAGATGGCGAACTTTTCTTGCAATTTTGACTTCAAATTCCGTATGAAGAACTTTTCAGCTTCTCGGTATCGATTTTTATCAATATCAAATCAAAGTTCTAGATATTTTAGATGTGATAGCTTCTCACTTTTTGTTCCTACCTCAAAATCTTTATGAAAAACCCCCTTGGATCCTAAGATACCGATTTTTATTAAGGTCGGATTCAAACTAAATAAATTCAAGGTGCCGACCATTTTGTGCAAATTTGACCTCCAATTCATTACTTGGAACTTTTTGACATTTCAGAAACCGATTATTATCAAAATCCGCTATCATATTATGGTCATCTTTACCATCTGATAACCGACAAATGTTTTTTATCATTAAAAGTTTACATACACTCACATAGGTGATTGTTGTGTTTTGATGATAAACTATCATTCGTCGTTTCCCAGCCTGCTTAGCACATGATTGGCGCGACAGTATCTCGCCGCGAGATAGACTATCCGTCCCTCTTTTGTTAATATAGCTGGTCAAGGACGGGAGATCTATCTCGCGGCGACATACTGTCGCACCAATCATGTGCTAAGCCTACTGGCCTTACAAAGATGACCATAATTAGCCGAGCTGATTAACATTTGAAGTAAATCAAGATTGTTACAGTTTGTTGCAAATTTGACTTCTGCTTCATTATGATGAACAGATCAGTCAGAACGTCAGATTGCCACCGATTTTTATGACGGACAATATCTTTTTTGCAGTTTGTTAATAAGAACCTCAGGGATCCCGATACAACGATTTACACAATTGGATCAAAAATGACGAAATTTATGGTGACGGCTGTTTTGACTTTATAAAAAACCTCTTGGATACACAGATATTATATGTCTTTTTGATTACTATCGCGTGAAAACTCAGGAAAACTTAAAAGGTTATTAACGTTGGTTAACATGCTATACTCAGAATTTTTTGAATCAGAAATAAACACAAAACCGGCCAAGTGCGAGTCGGACTCGCGCGCAAAGGGTTCCGTACCATTATCAATTTATTAATAAAAAAATACAGTTAAATCAACCTACCTCAAAAACTATAAGAGATAATTGTATCAAACCAAAAATCGTTGATAGAGTTTATTAATGTGCATAACATATATTTTTTTCAGAATTTTATATCGCGTAGTTTAAAAAATAGAGGGGGGGGACACATTTTTCAGACTTTGAGACCTGATATCTCGAAAACGATTTGCTTAAATAAAAATGTGATGTATATACCTTCATATCATTTTCAAAGACCTTTCTATTAATACCCCACACGCTTATGTACAACTAAAAAAAAAAAATTTATCCCTCAGTTACATGTGTGGAGGGCCCCCACCCCAATGGTTTTTTTTACAATTTAGTATCACATTCCTGTAGCGGTTTATACAACACATATCCTTACCAAATTTCGTTACTGTAGCATTTATAGTTTCCGAGTAAATTGGCTGTGACAGACGGACAGACGGACAGACGGACATGACGAATCTATAAGGGTTCCGTTTTTGCCATTTTGGCTACGGAACCCTAAAAAACGATACCCCTGTCATAACCCGCAAGCCCATGAGACCATCAAAGAGGAGATGGTATTTCACGTACACCTCGGTACAGCGACAAGATAGACTATAGAAACGATATCCATGTTGTTTTTTTACTGTTAACCTTTTTACCACTTTCAAGAGTTGAATTCTCAAAAAACCCTAAAACATGTCTTTAGTCATTTATGTTTGGGAATACTCCTGTGAAGTTTCGGATAAAACAGTTTAAATATTCAAGTTTCCCCGTACAAACTTTGGACCCCTATTGCACTAATGAGTGGATTTTGACTTAACCTTTTTTAGAGCATCCCTACACCCTCAAAGAAACCTACGCGCTATATTTGGAATCTCTAGAACCAGAAATAAACATAAATAAGAAAATTCAAACACCATAACCGTGTACCTATGTACACGTTTCATTATTGTTTTCGTGATCTACCTCCCGATATTGATTTTTTTACTTCATCACCCTTTTTACCTTTTTCAGGGGTTACATTTTTAAAAAACCTGCAACATATCTTTACTCTATTAGTTTGAAGAATATTTCGGATAAAACAGTTTAAATAGTCAAGTTACCCCGTACAAACTTTGGACCCCCATTGCGATGCAATCTAATGAGTGGATTTTGACTTATCCTTTTTTAGAGCACCCCTACAGCCTCAAAGAAACCTACGCGCTAAATTTGGAATCTTTAGAACCAAAATTTTAAAATCGTTATTGTATTCGTGATCTACGTCCCGATAAACTATAGAAACGATACCCAACTTGATTTTTTCACTTCATTACCCTTTTTACGTTTTCCAGGGGTTAAATTTTCAAAAAACCTGCAATATATCTTTACTCTATTAGTTTGAAGAATACTCCTACGAAGTTTCGGACAAAATAGTCCAACTAATCATGTTTCGCCATACAAACTTTGGCCCCCATTGCACCCTCTACGGAGTGGATTTCGATATAACCTTTTTTAGAGCACCCCTACACCTTCAAATTACTATGAAGAATACTCTTACGAAGTTTCGGACAAATAGTCCAGCTAATCTTGTTTCGCCATACAAACTTTGGACCCCCATTGCACCCTCTAGGCAGTGGATTTCGACTCAACCTTTTTTAGAGCACCCCTACACCCTCAAAGAAACCTACGCGCTAAATTTGGAATCTTTAGAACCAGAAATGAACATGAATAATAAAACTGTATTGTTTTTTTTTCGAATTTTACCCCATCACACCATAACCGTATACATCGTATTTCACGCCTCTTCTTCTTTTCATCCTGTTACCCTCTGTTGGGGTGTAGGGCTCGAACCATTTTCCTCCACTGGCTTCGGTCCTGGGCAATTTGGGTCACCTCATCCCACCCCATGCCCAACACACCCATCTTTTGCTCCACGGAACGGCGCCAAGTGAATTTAGGGCGACCACGTTTCCGCTTGCCGGGCATCTTCCAGTTCAGGGCTATTTTGGACATGTGGTTGTTAGGCTTCCTGAGAATATGGCCAATCCAATGCCCTTTTCGTGCTTGTTTTTGGCGTATTTCACGCCGCTGCGTAAAATTTTAAAATCGTTATTGTATTCGTGATCTACGTCCCGATAACCCATAGAAACGATACTCAACTTCACTTTTTCACTTCCTCACCCGTTTTACCTTTTTCAGGGGTTGAATTTTCAAAAACCTTAAACATACCTTTACTCAATTACTTTAAAGAATTCTCTTGCGAAGTTTCGGATAAAAAAGTTCAACTAATCTTATTTCGCCATACAAATTTTGGACCCCCATTTCAACCCCTTAGAAGGTGAATTTTGAAAAATCCTTTCTTAGTGCTCGTCTACACTATAAAAGGAACCTACGTGCCAAATTTGGAGTCTCTAGGACCAGGGGTTTAGGCTGTGCGTGCATCTTTGTCAGGGAGCTTCTTCTTTTATATATATACTAGATAAAAGATAAATAATAAAATTATATTGATATTTTTCGAATTTTACCCCATTACACCATAACCGTGTACATAGTATTTCACGTCCGCCGCGTTAAAATTAAAAATCGTTATTGTATTCGTGATCTACGTCCCGATAAACCATAGAAACGATACCCAACTTGATTTTTTCACTTCGTCACCCTTTTTACCTTTTTCCGGGGGTTGAATTTTCAAAAAACCTTTAATATACCTTTACTCAATTACTTTAAAGAATACTTTTGCGAAGTTTCGGATCAAATAGTTCAACTAATGTTATTTCGGGGTCTATATCGGGTGGCATAATGTTTTTATTTCGAAAAATTTGTCGCATAACAACTTTACGCCGAAAAATGAATGGCATAAACATTGTTGCGCATATTTTTGCTATGCCGAAATTGTTAATCCTAACTTGGTTGTTCCTAAATATTGTTTGTCCTAATGATTTTCGTGTCTAATGTATATGTATCGAAAAATTATTGTGCATAATGGTGATGTTCCTACTATTTAATGTACTAATAGTGATTACCTACCTTTAACTAGCTTTAAAATATTTTTTTATTCCTTATACTTAACTATTACTAAATAATTCGCCCTGTTGTCCAAAGAATTTAAGTGAGCAATTTTGACCTGGGAACCGGTCGACGAAGCCCCGCTGCCGCGGGGCTTCTATTTCCGCTCTAAGGGATAAAAGGTACCTAACGAACCTATCCAGGTTAAGGTAGGGGATGTTCAGATTATTTCTTTTTTAATGTGGGGGGCTTCGCCCCCCGAGCCCCCCTGGTGGGGAGCTTCGCCCCCCCGTGCCCCTTTTTTTGGCTTTGTAAGTATGAGGATGTGTAAACAATTCATTAAAAATATTTAAAGACTACGCCATTCATTCCGTCCTAGTTTCGAAACCTAACCAATCCACGTCGGTTTTACCCTGGTTTATTACTTGAACATTTTTTTTAACCATTCACCCTGTTGTTCAAATGTTTTGCATGTTGTTATTAAAATGCCTTTTTGAATGAAATTTCGGACATGATAAAAGTAGGCGCAGTGAAAATTGACAGTTTGAGTAGTAGGGAAAACAATATTTATTACAATGAACATTAGGATTATTATGCTTTAGGTCATTCGACATTCGAGTAATCAATATTAGAATAAATATGGTGTAGGTATTTTAAACGTGTATGCGCAAAATTAAGTAGGCTAAACAAGTAGTATGCCATGTAACATTATGCCATACATTCTCGGCCAAAAAATTTTAGGACAATCGACGTTATGCGACACGACAGGCACCCGTTTTTTCGCCATACAAACTTTGGACCCCCATTTCAACCCCTTAGAAGGTGAATTTTGTAAAATCCTTTCTTAGTGCTCGTCTACACCATAAAAGGAACCTACGTGCCAAATTTGGAGTCTATAGGACCAGGGGTTTAGGCTGTGCGTGCATCTTTATAAGGGAGCTTCTTCTTTTATATATATAGATAAAAGATAAATAATAAAATTATATTGATATTTTTCGAATCTTACCCCATTACACCATAACCGTGTACATAGTATTTAACGTCCGCCGCGTTAAAATTAAAAATCGTTATTGTATTCGTGATCTACGTCCCGATAAACCATAGAAACGATACCCAACTTGATTTTTTCACTTCGTCACCCTTTTTACCTTTTTCCGGGGGTTTAATTTTCAAAAAACCTTTAGCATACCTTTACTCAATTACTTTAAAGAATACTTTTGCGAAGTTTTGGATCAAATAGTTCAACTAATGTTATTTCGCCATACAAACTTTGGACCCCCATTTCAACCCCTTAGAAGGTGAATTTTGTAAAATCCTTTCTTAGTGCTCGTCTACACCATAAAAGAAGGGTGCCTGTCGTGTCGCATAACGTCGATTGTCCTAAAATTTTTTGGCCGAGAATGTATGGCATAATGTTACATGGCATACTACTTGTTTAGCCTACTTAATTTTGCGCATACACGTTTTAAATACCTACACCATATTTATTCTAATATTGATTACTCGAATGTCGAATGACCTAAAGCATAATAATCCTAATGTTCATTGTAATAAATATTGTTTTCCCTACTACTCGAACTGTCAATTTTCACTGCGCCTACTTTTATCATGTCCGAAATTTCATTCAAAAAGGCATTTTAATAACAACATGCAAAACATTTGAACAACAGGGTGAATGGTTAAAAAAAATGTTCAAGTAATAAACCAGGGTAAAACCGACGTGGATTGGTTAGGTTTCGAAACTAGGGCGGAGTGAATGGCGTAGTCTTTAAATACTTAAGTATTTTTAATCAATTGTTTACACATCCTCATACTTACAAAGCCAAAAAAAGGGGGGGACGGGGGGGCGAAGCCCCCCACCAGGGGGGCTCGGGGGGCGAAGCCCCCCGCATTAAAAAAGAAATAATCTGAACATCCCTTACCTTAACCTGAATAGGTTCGTTAGGTACCTTTTATCCCTTAGAGCGGAAATAGAAGCCCCGCGCAGCGGGGCTTCGTCGACCGGTTCCCAGGTCAAAATTGCTCACTTAAATTCTTTGGACAACAGGGCGAATTATTTAGTAATAGTTAAGTATAAGGAATAAAAAAATATTTTTAAAGCTAGTTAAGGGTAGGTAATCACTATTAGTACACTCGACCAATTGGAACCCTAGGCCACTCTAGAACCATGTCAAAATGAAAAGCCGTTTGAAATGTCTTAAAATCTGATTGATGACGTTACTTTGACATGGTTCCTGAGTGGCCTAGGGTTCCAATTGGTTGACTGTACATTAAATAGTAGGAACATCACCATTATGCACAATAATTTTTCGATACATATACATTAGACGCGAAAATCATTAGGACAAACAATATTTAGGAACAACCAAGTTAGGATTAACAATTTCGGCATAGCAAAAATATGCGCAACAATGTTTATGCCATTCATTTTTCGGCGTAAAGTTGTTATGCGACAAATTTTTCGAAATAAAACCATTATGCCACCCGATATAGACCCATAAAAGAAACCTACGTGCCAAATTTGGAGTCTATAGGACCAGGGGTTTAGGCTGTGCGTGCATCTTTATAAGGGAGCTTCTTCTTTTATATATATAGATAAAAGATAAATAATAAAATTATATTGATATTTTTCGAATTTTACCCCATTACACCATAACCGCGTACATAGTATTTCACGTCCGCCGCGTTAAAATTAAAAATCGTTATTGTATTCGTGATATACGTCCCGATAAACCATAGAAACGATACCCAACTTGATTTTTTCACTTCGTCACCCTTTTTACCTTTTTCCGGGGGTTGAATTTTCAAAAAACCTTTAGCATACCTTTACTCAATTACTTTAAAGAATACTTTTGCGAAGTTTCGGATCAAATAGTTCAACTAATCTTATTTCGCCATACAAACTTTGGACCCCCATTTCAACCCCTTAGAAGGTGAATTTTGTAAAATCCTTCTTAGTGCTCGTCTACACCATAAAAGGAACCTACGTGCCAAATTTGGAGTCTATATGACCAGGGGTTTAGGCTGTGCGTGCATCTTTATAAGGGAGCTTCTTCTTTTATATATATAGATAAATAATATGATTTGTGTTTCCACAATAATACATCATCAGCCTATCTCAGTTCACTGCTGGACGTAGGCCTCTGCTATAAGCAAATTGTAAAGATGTCCTATATCAAAGAAAAATACGTCCCATATTTTTCTTAGTAATGTACCGAACAGAAGTTTCATTAAGTTGGGAAACTTCAATAGAGAATATTCTCGGCAATTTCAATTTTAGAAGCAATCTATTCATTACAAAAACCGTTGTACGTATACAGGGTGAAACATGAGTCATGAACAGTAATGGGCATTTTTAATTTTTGTTATATCCTATCAGCGCAGGAAGTGACACTCGACCGGCGTTTTTATATTACAATATGGCTTATAGTTTGTAAAATGAACACCAAAACCGAGATATTATCGAAATTTTGTGCTTAATTTTAAAATTAATAGTACATTACTGCAGACGCCGGGAAAGATGGGCTTACTTGCCGAGTAGGTATGGACGGCCGAACGTAGTGAGGCTCGACAGTGATACGAAGCCGGTAAGCCCATTTCACGGCGAGGCATGTATAGTGCTTTTGTCAAACATATGCAATGAAATACAAAATACGACAATCAAAAAAAAATAATTTAGCTGTTTAGCCTGTTCATGAAAACCGACGCCATGTTTTAAAAAAATATTACTTACCTGCGTAGGCCGTTAAATTCGTATGAAAATCCTTTACTATTATTATCTCGAGGTCATCCGCCTGCAACGTCATACTTTAAAGCCTATTATGATGAACATTATGACAACATTTCATTGCATGTTTGAGAAAAATGCATTTCGTATCCTTTTACTCATTGTACGGCTACACAGCTCATAGTAGAAACACGCTTACAAAATCACTCGACTCGCACGTCAAACCTCGGTAACACGATCGCGGCCTGTAGAGTAGATTCTTTGAACTTTGCCTATGGAGACAATCAGTAGCAATTATCTCCAGCTTAGCGGGGGAAGCTTTGATTACTCTACTCTAAACTGTACCTGATGTGGAGCCCCGGTTTATGGGATTTAGACGGCCGGAGACGATTTCGACGATTCAATAATTGATACGTCATTCTTAACTTTGGAGGACGGCTGTGGAATGTTATTGCCGATTAACCAAAGACAAACAGCATGAGATCAAGACAAAAAGTTGGTAATAATATGCTCATTGCATGGTTCAGTAGTTTTTTCCATCATAATACATAGATTTTAGGCCAGACAATCTTAAACTGTTCAAGACAGCCAATCAGAAACAGCATACAAAGAAAACAACAGTACCTAAATCTATTTTAATGACATTTAATTACTACAGGGACCTGTAAGTACCACTATTTTTATCACACTTCATAATTTATAATATAAACAGCATATTTGGGTCATAATTCGAGCTGCATTGTAATTCTTAATTTTCAGCGTTAATTTGTTCACATCACAAATAGTACGGTCAAATCGTACATAATTTTACCCTAAACTCGCAAATCAAGTAGTATCACTGCATTTTTAATATGTTGTTTAGACACCATAGGACAGTATAAAACCATATTTTGCAAGCAAAAAAAAGTTGTGCTAGCTGGGTAGTACGTGAAAAACTGCGAAAGTTACGGCCATTTTTTAGTTTCTGATTTTTATTTAAAAAACCTTACGTTTTTGATATCATATGTAAATAAACGTTTAAAGACTAATAAATTCCCAACATGTTGAGCTAACATGCATTACCATAGGTCTTATAGTTTCAGAGATTCGAGACTTTAAAAAGTACCTCTTTTTGTAAACTAGACAAAATTTTGTGTTTTGCTAACGTTTTCGACTTAATATCGCCTCACCTAATTATGCTACGAAAAACATGCAATAATGACCTTATAGCGCACTTAATATTCTTTAATTTAAGGGTAAAATTAGGTCAGTGAACTTTGTAGTTGAAAGTATAAACCCGAAATTCCAAAGGCAGGAGGCCTGCTATCTAAGTTTTTCATACAAATCGCAAGTCGAGTTGCAAAGCTGCAATTTTGGTATATTATAAAGGCCTTATAGATATATACGAAAATGCATATTAAAAGAAAAACAAAAAAATAATTTGGGCATAGGACGTAAGAAACGGAAAAAAATTCGCATGTTTTTTAGTTTTTGACGTTTAACTAAAAATCTATTATCTTTTTGATACTAATTGCTACAAAACTAAGAAAGAACTTTAAATTTGAAAGGATTTGAGCTACGTTGCTTCACCGTAAGTTATATATATTTTGAGATACGACATTTCACAAAGTGCCCTTTTATCAAAACATTAACAAATTTTAGGTTACGTTAAAGCTATTCACTAAATATTGGCAAAACGTTCGCGCTAAGGGAAAAAAAGTAATTGTAGATAATAACTATATTAAATTTGAAACATATTGAGCCGATAACAATTACTGCAAGTCTTATAGTTGGGGGTATGCGAGGCTTCAAAACATGCACTTATTTTCTCAACTTAATGAAGGGCACATTTTGA
>JALPQI010018783.1:0-30865 GCA_025490895.1 Thaumatotibia leucotreta
GATTTTGTTTAGCGACATCTATAGATTATTTCTGTCAAGACTCGAGTAGTGTACTGTTTGACGCGTATCGAAAAAAACGCATAAAAATATGTACGTGCAATAATAGATGGCGCTGAAATCAATTTATTCCAAAAATAGTTAATTTATTTATTTACTAATTTACTCTTCTAGAAAGGGTGGTTTTGACTATTTTCGATGTATGATGCTAAATTAATTAAAACTGTGCACTAACAGGTAGTAAATATCTGGATTTCAAATAAAACTAAATCTATTACTAGTCAATCGTGCTCCTAGTGACATCTATTGTAACATATTCCGAACTATTTGAGCCTTCTATGAAACAGACCCTCTATATTTGGGTACTTTGTGCCTAAATTGAAAGGCCCGTTTAAGGTCTTGGAGGTACTTGATGGCGATCGTATTAGTTTGAAGGAACTTAACTTTAAATGCACCTACAAGTACGCTCATGACCGAATTAGAAAATGCGTCAATGTGGAAACTTGTCTCTCATAATCTGATCCTAGTACAAGTGATAAAGTTGAGCAAGCATCTTGATTTTTTTTGTTTTTTTTGGCCGCACCGTAGTCACGTGCTGTAGTTGTAACTGTGGCCTTATGGTCGTTCAGAGCGCAATGCTCGGCACTGATACGGCGGGGGCCCCTGAGTCTATGCGACTAGATTGTGAGATGGCTAATTTGGATTGGCCGAGAATCTCGTTGATTCTGTTGTGAGAAGTTAAAAATCATGATGTAAGCTTGTGTGTTGTTTAATTCGATTAAAAGAAAAGTATCTTGAGACATTTTTCCGAGTTCTATTGTAATGTTTTCGTAAAATGATGAAAGCCAGGTGGTACTAATTCAAGAGCAAGCATTCAGATTCATTAAATTGGAATTAATGAAATGACATGAAGTAATTTTTAATTCAGTTGAAAAAGTTGCATTTTATTTTCCTTGAGTTGAATTGATTTTTTTGCGGAGACAGATGTTGGTCAGGGTTACCGAGCGGTAACAAAGATTACTGGTGTACGTGTTTGTTTGTACGCGAGGACGCTTGTCACGTCAGAATGGCCGTGTCGGAGTCTCGCTTCAGTTGGTGCAGACCTGTACAACACGTCGAGTCATCGGACGCCAGAATTGTGTTATAATAAGAACAGTTTTGTTTGCAATGTTTACAATTAATTTGTTTGAGTTGCTAAATCTAGAAAACGATAAGCAATGTATTGCTTCGAGTGGTCTTTGCTTTGGTCCATGTAGGTAGATAATAAAACCCGGTTGAGATCTACCCGCCTGTGAAGCAGGTAGTTTATGACCTAGTATAAAAGGTCACTAGCGCTGTTTTCATGATGCATTGGCATTCGCGCGTTAGACTTAGAAGGAAGTAATTCTTGCTTTAGACATTGGAAAGTCAATTCATTCTGATTCCCGCGTTAGACTTCGAAAGATTGATTCTTGCCTAGACTTGGAATAGATTCCGATTATGATCATTCCTTTCCTTAAGTCAGTCTATCCTGAGACCGCGAATAGATTTGATTAAGTGCACTCCAGAGTAAGAGGAGTTTGACTAGATTCAATAGTTCGTTAGATTCAGATTCAGATCCTAGCATCCTGACGAAAGTCGTTATTTCTTGTGTTTTGAAATTGGTGAAGCATGGACTCAAACTTAGAACTCTCCAGTCGTTTTCCATTAGTTGTTGTTGTTGTTTAAAGTGTTTTAATTAATCGTGTTTTAAGTGTGTACCTATTGTAATGATCTAAAATTGTAATTACCAATGATTTGAAAAGATTAAAACATACAACCCGCTGAGTTTCTTCCTGGTTCTTCTCTGTTGTGGTTTAACTCTTGCGAACCAGAGTAGTAATAAAAAAAGATCTTAATTCATGTTGTGTTTTTCATTATGAGTCCATGCCTACACGCATAAGTGCGTAGATAGCTAAACCATTCCCCTATAGCTCGGCCGGACCTGATATAAAAGGGCCCTACGCCGTGATGGCTATATTTGAAATTGTTTTTCTTTGCTATGACAAAAATTCAAGACAGTATACAGGGTGGAACGGAACGACGATCTTTCCCGCTACCGACCGAGTCTACTAACCATTACGATGAACTTTCAGTATGGGACTAACATCGAAATATCTTTAAAAAAAATTAACCCCTCATACAAAGTCACCGATTAGTTAGAGCTCAATAGTATGGAAAAGTCAATTTTCCATGTAAGTTTTCGATGTTGGTCCCATACTGAAAGTTCATCGTAATGGTTGGTAGACTCGGTCGGTAGCGGGAAAGATCGTCGTTCCGTTCCACCCTGTATACCGTCGACTGCTGCAACTTTGCCAACCTGCTACAATTTTGCCCATTTTACAAAAACCTACTTTTCTACCAAACTGTTACATTATTCTTTTCTTCTATAAATAGTAAAATTTGTAAAATTTATCTGGCAACCCATTTCAACATATTTTTTCCTGGCAGCACAGCTACTTTTAAACTCAGTCGGTGTTAACGCTTAGAAAGCAACCAAGTGTTTTTTTCGATGTATTCAAAACTTTTATTATAAGTGCGAAAATATCTGTTATAGCCACTTGTGGAGTACTCATATGGTAAGTAAATATGCTCTTTGCGATGCTTTATGAAGTTTTTCATGTAAATAAACTCTTTTAAGGTCAGAATGACGAGGGGCAATGTTGGGAAAGGTTTCTTAGAATGTACATGTCCCAAAATTGCCTGGTCTAGGGTTGACACTATATTTATTTTATAAAAAAAAATATGAAAAAAAAATAGTTTTATTAATTAAGTCTTTAGCTACTATTAACCATTTGTTATTTTAATCCTTACAATACTGAAAATTAGCAAATTAATAAAAGAAATGCAATTTTTTTAAGTAGTAAAATTATTGGTGTCTATTTTGTTTGGCACAACCCTAGCTACGCTTGGGACAATGTATGGAAATGCTGTAGAACACGTCACAACTATGCCCATGTCGTAAAAAAAATACTTGCGTAGTATTTAGTGTATTCTACTGACACCTTGGCTTAGATATGACTGCTATAAAATTAAAAAGGGTTTCCATTTTTTAAATTCTCCATTATTACCACAGATAATCCACTAGGCAAAGTTGCAGCTTTTGGCTACAACTTTGACTGTAACTTTAAATGTTTCTAGAAGCTAAACTATTAGTATTTGGCATACTTTGAACCCTGATACTAATGTATTTTGAACTAGATTAGCTTAGCAATGTAAGAAAGAGTACAGATAACACATACTTTAAGAGTTACTTGAAAAAAACATGAATTTCCGTGCAAAGTTGTAGCAGTTGACGGTAATTGAGTGGTAAAGCGTTTCTCGTACCTCGTCAGGACTGGAAGAAGAGCGGCGACGACCTCGGCGCGCGGGCTTGCGGCGCGGCGTGGCGCGCGGGGCGGGCGCGGGCGTGCGCGGCGCTCGCGGCTCGTCGTCGGGGCCCTCTTCCGTGTCGCGGACCGCAAAGCATTCCTCTATCTTGTCCCCTAGCTCGGTCACTAAAGTATAAAGTACCTCGTCAGGGCTGGAGTCGGAGCGGCGGCGACCTCGGCGCGCGGGCTTGCGGCGCGGCGTGGCGCGTGGTGCCGGCGCAGGCGTGCGCGGCGCTCGCGGCTCGTCGTCGGGACCTTCTTCCGTGTCGCGGACCGCGAAGCACTCCTCTATCTTGTCCCCTAGCTCGGTCACTAAAGTATAAAGTACCTCGTCAGGGCTGGAGTCGGAGCGGCGGCGACCTCGGCGCGCGGGCTTGCGGCGCGGCGTGGCGCGTGGTGCCGGCGCAGGCGTGCGCGGCGCTCGCGGCTCGTCGTCGGGACCTTCTTCCGTGTCGCGGACCGCGAAGCACTCCTCTATCTTGTCCCCTAGCTCGGCCACTAAAGTATAAAGTACCTCGTCAGGGCTGGAGTCGGAGCGGCGGCGGCCTCGGCGTGCAGGCTTGCGGCGCGGCGTGGCGCGCGGGGCGGGTCGCTAGTAACTGATAAAGCGTTAAAGTACCTCGTCAGGACTGGAGTCGGAGCGGCGGCGGCCTCGGCGTGCAGGCTTGCGGCGCGGCGTGGCGCGCGGGGCGGGCGCGGGCGTGCGCGGCGCTCGCGGCTCGTCGTCGGGACCCTCTTCCGTGTCGCGGACCGCGAAGCACTCCTCTATCTTGTCCCCTAGCTCGGTTACTAAAGCCTGTACGAAGTAGTCAAATGTTAATTTAAAATTCCTCAATATCCAGGATCGCAAAAGGACTGTGATACAGATCCCTTAGTAATCTTTACTAATTTAGGTTAGGGTGTCAGCCTCCGTAGCCTAGTTGGTAGTGACCCTGCCTACGAAGCTGGAGGTTCCGGGTTCGAATCCCGGCGAGGGCATTATTTGTGTATTTATTTATCACATATATTTGTTCCTTGGTCATGGCTGTCTATGTATTTAAGTATCTATATGTATCTATCTATTATATATATCGTCGCCTGGTACCCACAACACAAGCCTTAATTGAGCTTACCGTGGGACTAGGTCGATTTGTGTAAAGATGTCCCAAGATATTATTATTATTATTAGGTACATGTTATTGTTATTTTGTAACGGCCCGACCACGACCATCGCTCGTTGAGTGATTGCCCACGACATTGGTCTAAGGCGACCAGCGGCGAGCGAATCTACCAGTTGGAGCGGGATGCCGATATGGGTACGAGAGCGAGCACTATACGTTTTCCGCTAAGCCGGTCGCCTTAGACCAATGTCGTGGCCGCGGCGTAATGTATCGGTGTAAGTACTGCCCTGCTAAGCATAATAGCGATATTTAAAAATTAAGTTGAATGCAAACATGCACCTTAAATTCTATAGCTGACGATTCCATTTCCAAATGCCTATATTTTTGCATTTCGCTAATTTCGCTTAGCAGGGCAGAGTATATGACGTCACATTTATGATATCACCTCGAGTATTAATATAGTACATTACGATAAAAGTGCGAAAAAATGAAGCCAAACGAGTGGCGATAAATTAAAACCTGACCGAAGGGCGTGTTTTAAATCGACACGAGTTATGAAATTTCCTTTTCACTCATAAGTCGTACGACGTTTTTTAATACAAATGGCTCTTCGAAGTTTCAACGTAATTAATGATAATGACAAACATGGTTCCTTTCCTTCAAAAGTTATAAAAGAAACGTATAGTTACCCCCGTATTCATAAACGTCCCTAACTAAGCTGATAGGAATGGTACGTCCCTTTCCGTCTTATACAAATATTGACAAGACAAAAAGGAACAAACGATACTTACGGTTTACTAATGATAGGTTAGGAAACGTTTATGAATAAGGGGATTTGTAGATAAATATCAAACGCATCGTTAAAAAAACACAATACATTTATAAATGTGAAAACTATGCAGAAAATTGGTAGTATTTAGAAATATGCGAAAATAGGTAGGTTTTGAGTATCGTAAAGAAATTACCGTGAAGCAACTCGATAAATTTGAACAACCA
Source organism: Thaumatotibia leucotreta (assembly GCA_025490895.1). Taxonomy (NCBI): domain Eukaryota; kingdom Metazoa; phylum Arthropoda; class Insecta; order Lepidoptera; family Tortricidae; genus Thaumatotibia; species Thaumatotibia leucotreta. The sequence continues at coordinate 5,483 of JALPQI010018783.1, forward strand.
ACGTCATTAAATTGACATACGGACTTACCTTAACTTCATTCTTAGCCATTTTCGAAGCATTAGCCATGATAGTGTGGAACGATTGCATAACGCCATTGCAGTGCAGTTTATCCTTGTAACAATCAAGGTTCTCAATAAGTTTCTTGAGCGTCCGCTCGTTGTAGTTAAACAAGGACAGACAGAAGGCGAGGTCGCGCCATTGCCGCTCTTCTGTCGATAGTTTGAATCTCTGGCATAACTTCTCTACGAGAGCCTCCGTTTGACGGTCCTTCTGTATAAGTGACGTGATGTACCTGAAAAAGTAATTTGTTTCAAGAGCTAATATTTAAAGTTACAGATAAGTTATAAATATTAAATGTCATATACCAAAAAAAAACGACCAAGATCACCTAATGTCCGAGGTGGGGATCGAACCCACGTACTCAGCTTTCGCGGCTGATGCCTGTACCCCTCGGCCACTCGGTCTTCGGTTCTTTGGTTTTTACAGATAAGTTATTATCACCAGTACTAGGGCGAATATTCGGCGTTTTTATTTCGTCATTGTCGTCACGGCAAGTATTATGTTTCAACTTAAATAACATTATCGGTCACGCTAATTAGTCCTATGCTAAATGACAATAATACTGTAAGAAAATATTAGCAACAATAATTAACGCGACAGATAATGTTTAAACTTTAATTAAGTTTTACTGTTTTCCATAGTAAATGTGTGAAAACAATCTTTAATTTTTGGCTTTTTTGTACATAACCGTAAGTTGACTCGTAAGAAACTATTGGTACTGGATAGGAATGAAAGCGATAGGCATAAAAAAATTAAGCGTTCAAAATATTATATTTTTATTTACATACAATTTGTATGGAAATTTTAATTCTTGATTTGCGGATTTTTTATCCCATACAAGATCATCTTAAACAGACAAAAAAGTTTGTCAAAAATTAAAAGTTTCTCACACCCCGTATGTTTTTTCCAAAATCTGTAAATGCCAATCATCATTAATTTAAAATCGAGGGAAAGTCTTTCAAGACCATTTTCGCGTAGCTACTCTGGATCTGGTAGCTGCCCTCACTGACTCAAAAATAATTTCCACGATGTATATACCTGAAAAACTATTTAGATTCCAATACTTGTCAAAAAGTATTGCCATTAAAATGAAATATTAGGTGGTTTGGTAAATTTTCACTTCTGTAAATGTTATAGGTAGCTGCTTATTTTATCTATATTGTTAAATACTTATAGCAAAAAAAGATATTTAATTTAAATGTCTTATCGGAGAAAAGATTAAATTACAATGGCAATAACTCAGGACCTAACAACATTTGGTACCAATTAATAGTCTCGTAATGTGTGATTACATATTTAGGAAAACTGGTTAGGTTACCAAAAGGTTGTTTTTTTTCTGAAACGTTACAAATGTTACAATTATGACGATAATAATATGTGTTACTGTAACATTTCGGCCATCTTTGGTATTTTTTTTGACGTATATTGGAATGGAATCCGATTCAATTTTTGAGTTTAGTATATTATAAAGCTATCCATGTGCAATACATAAACCTAGATGGGACTTCCCTATGGAAGGCTAGATGGTGTAACATGGGAGAAACCTATGCCCTGCAGTAGACTAGTATAGGCTGATGATGATGATGTCGGAAATGATGTGATATCCTAGGAATTTATGTCTGGTAATTCATAGCTTTAAGAATAATCAAAACGCGGACGGAGACAACGGCAAAAGCTAGTACCAAACTGAGAAGTGCAACGCGATTAATACATTAAAAACATATCTTAAATTTAGGATGAACTTTATCACGATTTACACAATAACGAGTTGTATTCATTTATTAATATCGCTGTGTACCGATGATTGGTTCTTTCTGAAACGTCACAATGGCAATGACATGAGACAGCGTGACATTTCGCCATCTTTGGTTGTTTTTGGTAGTTTGGTTTGACGTGTATTGGAATTTAAATACGTTATATACTATAGTATGGATTAACTTACTTCATAATAACTCTGTATTGTTCCTCCGGAACGTTCAACTCCGGGTCGCTGAGCCGCGAGATGATGTCGGGCATCACGTTGTACAGCGCGTTGCCTTTCTGCGAGAGCTGCTTGAAGAACAAACGCGTCATGGACGCGATCTTGGCGTCTTTGTCGGCGCAGCACACCATGTCCGCGATTTAAAAATCACCCTGTAGTGATATTACAGATTAACTTACTTCATAATAACTCTATATTGTTCTTCTGGAACATTCAACTCCGGGTCGCTGAGCCGCGAGATGATGTCGGGAATCACGTTGTACAGCGCGTTTCCTTTCTGCGAGAGCTGCTTGAAGAACAAACGCGTCATGGACGCGATCTTGGCGTCTTTGTCGGCGCAGCACAATGCCATGTCCGCGATTTAAAAATCACCCTGTAGTAATATTATAGATTAACTTACTTCATAATAACTCTGTATTGTTCCTCTGGAACGTTCAACTCCGGGTCGCTGAGCCGCGAGATGATGTCGGGCATCACGTTGTACAGCGCGTTGCCTTTCTGCGAGAGCTGCTTGAAGAACAAACGCGTCATGGACGCGATCTTGGCGTCTTTGTCGGCGCAGCACACCATGTCCGCGATTTAAAAATCACCCTGTAGTGATATTACAGATTAACTTACTTCATAATAACTCTATATTGTTCTTCTGGAACATTCAACTCCGGGTCGCTGAGCCGCGAGATGATGTCGGGAATCACGTTGTACAGCGCGTTTCCTTTCTGCGAGAGCTGCTTGAAGAACAAACGCGTCATGGACGCGATCTTGGCGTCTTTGTCGGCGCAGCACAATGCCATGTCCGCGATTTAAAAATCACCCTGTAGTAATATTATAGATTAACTTACTTCATAATAACTCTGTATTGTTCCTCTGGAACGTTCAACTCCGGGTCGCTGAGCCGCGAGATGATGTCGGGCATCACGTTGTACAGCGCGTTGCCTTTCTGCGAGAGCTGCTTGAAGAATAAGCGCGTCATGGACGCGATCTTGGCGTCTTTGTCCGCGCAGCACAATGCCATGTCCGCGATTTAAAAATCACCCTGTAGTATATAGTATAATATTAACTTACTTCATAATAACTCTGTATTGTTCCTCCGGAACGTTCAATTCCGGGTCGCTGAGCCGCGAGATGATGTCGGGCATCACGTTGTACAGCGCGTTGCCTTTCTGCGAGAGCTGCTTGAAGAACAAACGCGTCATGGACGCGATCTTGGCGTCTTTGTCGGCGCAGCACAATGCCATGTCCGCGATTTGACCCTGCAAGGAAAATAATTATTCGCATTTAAGATCTAACCCATCGAATCCCAGGCATTTGAAGTGCTTATGTACTTCCGTCATCATATGATGACGCTGGGGCTCAAAGGGCTAATGTACTATCGACTGAATTCCTAACCCTGCGAGGAACTATGTCAACGTGACGTTGTAAATCAAATTGTAGCAACTGTCGTACATTTCGAAGGTTGTGTGACTCAACTTCGTATGTCCAGGGTGTATGACTCAACCTCGTATATGAAATTGTATGTATTTAGTACAGAACTACGAACAAATAAAACATGGAAGCCGCACGCCATACTAAATTGGCTTTCTAAAACGGTCCTGAGTTTTAGTTGACAAGTGTCACCCCCTCTTCAATGTATCTCGGTAATGAATTTCAACATCAACATATAAAAACTTAAAAATAGTTGTGATTGGTTCATCAAAGTTTTGATTGGCTATAATCTATAAACATGTGTCAAAGATTTTGCACTGAAATATGCGCGGTGTTAAGAAAAGCGCTATGTCCTTGGCATCTTGGCACAATTTGAACAATTGTTTTTGAGGGCATTTTTTACCTGGCGTTAGATGTCCATGTATATATGGTCAGGACATAGCGCTTTTCGTGACACCGCGCATATTTCGGCGCAACATCTTTGACAAATATTTATTGAATATCGCCAATCAAAACTTAAATGGACCAATCACAACTATGTTTAAATGGCGGTTTAAGTTTTCATAGGTTGACATTCAAATTCATTGCCGTGATGCATTGAACAGGGAGTGACACTTGTCAACTAAAATTCAGGACCGTTTTTGAAAGGCAATTTACTATGGCGTGCGGCTTCCTTGTTTTATTTGTTCGTAGATTATCATCTACATAACAAAATTGAATCCTGACCTATCGGTCAGGATTCGATTTTGTCAATAGTACCTGTATATTAGGACTACGATAAACGGTTGCAGGAGAGCATGTTACTAGTACTACCCGCTGGATGCGGGTAGCACAGGACCGGTCATTGTGGCAATCTTTGGGGGAGGCCTATGTTCAGCAGTGGACGTCTTTCGGCTGACATGATGATGATGATGATGATGATGTTACTAGAATTGGTAGGAAGTGAATATTAATTACACAACACAACGTAGGCTCCCTTAAGTCATGGGAATCATCATCATCGTTATATCAGCCGAAAGATGTTCACTGCTGGACATAAGCCTCCCCACAAAGATTGCTACAATGACTGGTCATGGGAATAAATCGGGATAAACACTACTGTTATGAATATTGTGATAATAATACTGTTACGTTCGTGGGGTGGGTTTTCTATAGAAAATGTATAGATAAGCCACTAATTAAAACGGACACTTTAATTACTAATTAAAAGAACAAACAGTAAACTAAAACACTAATCACACGCTTAACACTTCACACTGGTCCATTTTTACACTCTCAAACTCGCAGTCTTCGCTCGGAGTTATCTCTTCGCTGTCTCGATAGAAAAAACTCCTTGGCCGGGAAATGCTGGGTTTATATACCAGCCACTCAAATCTACAAAGTGCTAGATGATTCGACTCTAGAAAGTTCCCGAGTTAGGTCGGGTCGGTGGGTCTGTGCGCGAACATTCTAGAGTATCGCTGTCTCTTTCTACAGGTTTCTCTTTCACACCCGTCCAGAATGTTCTCTCTATAGCTGTCTCGTTCACATCCTTCCAGAACATTCTCTCGTTCTTTCACTCCTATGGGAAATTTAGCTATATGCCGAATTGTACTTGAGAGGCCCGAAAGTGGTCCTGAAAACGCCTGAAAAGGGGATTTCAGGTTATTGCGCCATCGGATAGAGGGTATCCTGAAACGGCCTGAAAACATGTTTCAGGCGCCTGAAAACGACGGTATCTGGGGTGAATTTTTGATTTCGTAGTATGTGAAAGAGGACCTTCTGAAACGGCCTGAAAACGCATTACAGCCTGCTGAAAACGCTTCTAACGTGTCCAAAATTACATTTGTAGTTTTTATCATGCCACCGGCGTAACAATACTTAGGCAAATACAAAGTGAATAATATCGTGCATACCTTCACTCGCACCATCTCGTGAAGTACGAGGAACGAGAGCATCTTCACTGCGCATTGACGTACTTCCAGCTCCTCATCGCTCAAACTGAATACATAAATTAAAATAATCAGGCAATATACCAGAACGTTAAAATAAATCGAATACTTGCTTTGGCTCATTAAAATCAGAATTGAGCTGCGCACACTCCGCAAATTGCGAGGATTTGTCTTTGTCACTCTAATGACGTCTTCGTTGGTGTGACAGAGACAATGACTTCGGAGTTCCCAGTAGGCCAACCTGATTCGATTCTGATAATAAAAAAATATGTCCCAAAATGCTCGTATAAAAAACGCGACGGAAATGTTTTTCGGGGCTTTTTTTTATTATCTAGATCGATTCAGCTTGTGTTTCTCATTCGAATGAGCCCAAGCAAGTCCAACAGATAAGACGTTTGACAAGTCAGAACATTTATTCTACATAGGTAATGAAAAACAAAGTAACTAAATAATTCGTCATTTTGCCAAAAACTTAGATTAAAATGGACAGAGCTGATTTGAAATCGATTTGTGCATCGTTTGAAGGCTCGATGTATGTCCATGTTTAGGACATGATACCTGCAATGACATTGTACAGTCAAGTGCAAAAATAAGTATCAAATGAATCCGCTCATAAATATGTTATGAGGTTCTTATTGCATAGAATTAGAGTGCACTGGGACATATCTTTGCACATTTTATATGGACACCTTATTTTGTCTTTGACTGTATCCTCGTAAAGGTCCACCCATACAAGAGAAATATCCAAAATTTGTCATTTAAAATTTACCTAATTGGCAGGCAATAAAGTAGATTTTAGTTTGTTCGACTTTTTTACAAGACAAAACAAATGCACCTCTTTTTTAATCTAACCTTTGGACGCCAACGTTATTGTTGTAAGCTCTGAAATGGAATTCGAGATCAAAAATGTAAACAATCTATGACAATGACATGACATTACAAAGTCAATGTTAAAGTGACATTCCAGGGGTATAAAACGTTTTATATCGAATGTAGTTTTTAACACCTTTGTAAATTAACGTCGCATTTTGAGATTGGTTTTTTATTTTATTTTATTTAACACTTCACTTACAACTATCCTTACAGGTACTAAACCTAAGACAATGTTTTATGTGTAGGTAGATGTAGATACGCGAAAGTCAAAGTATGTTCGATACACAAAGTATCACAATCGTTAACATATTTTTGGATATGACAATACATCTGAGTGTCGACGGTTCCTGATTACAAAAATAAAACCTAGAAAATTTGCTAGAATGATGTAAATAATCAACATAATCAAGGTTTGAAAACTAATGTCGTGTTACTCTAATCTTTGGGATAGTCTGGGAACGAATTTCAGTCTTCAACTTTGTTACGATCGAATCCATTTCGATTAAAATATGAAAATGATTGATTTGTAGGTAAAAATACTAAAATCTGTATACTTTGTAATGCTACATTTTAGGAGTAAAAATTCATAAAACAGTCATTTGGTGCACCCTCTTGTTTTGATTTTTGAAGTACATAGTTATAAATGCAAACCCTCTTAAATGGTTCTTAGTGTAGTTACCGTATTAAATTACGAATAAACTAGTTATTGTTATAACGCCGAACCGAATGTTTAGGATTTCTTATCATTGCCAGTAGTATAAATTAAACGCCTTACATTTTATTAAAAGTAGCGAAATAAATCATTAAAAAATTATATATTTCGCTTTATGTTTTGTATTAAAACTTTGTAAAATATTTAAAAATTCTGCGTACCGTTAGTGACGGTAAATACGCATATTTTATAAGTATTTGAATGATTTTAGTTTTCCCCCCTTTCGTCATGACTTTTACGGGTGGTATCCCATTTGTTTACATTTTTGATCTCCAATTCAATTTCACACCTTAGTTCTTATTTAAGTATATTTATTTTTAAGGTTATATATGTACTTTACTATTGTTTTCAGTACTACAGTAGTAATAATTCTTGCAGCACTCACATCTGGTAAATGTGGCGAGTCCACGGCTGGGTTAGGTTCGGGAACCGCAGCGTGAGGTCGGCGAAGGCGATGGTCAGGTTCGTCCGCAGCGGCACGTTGCGGGAGCGAGTCAGTACGGTCACCATCAACTGCAGACCCTCGTCGCACACTGAGCTCGATACCAGCATGAATCTGAAATTTTGATGTAGCTATTATTGGGTTGGCCACCTCGAACGAATGGCCGCCAACCAATGGCGTTGAATGGGAGACAACCGTGCCGTCAAAAGAGTCTACGAGGGTAAACCAGAAGGTAGACGTCCGGTCGGTCGCCCCAGATATCGTTGGGCGGATGCTGTGAGGGCTGATTTTTTAAGCGGTGTCGGAATTGACCAGTGGCAAAATGTCGTTCAAGACCGTGATCAGTGGCGTTCTCTCGTATTGGAGGCCAAGACACACTTTGGGTCGCTGCTCTAGAGGAGTAAGTAAGTAAGTAAGCTATTATAGTCATACAGGGTGGAAATTCTTTTTAGGTCAGTGGGGGCAGCTACCAGATCCAGAGTAGGTGCGCGGAAATGGTCTTAAAAGACCTTCCCTCGATTTGTTAATGTAGATTGTCGTTTACAGATATTGGAAAAAACATACAGGGTGTGAGAAAATGGTCATTTTTGACAAACTTTTTTTTTGATGCTAATCGATCCTGTTTCTGTTCAGGATCAAAAGCTTGTATGGGACTAAACCGTATGGCTAGAAAAGCCGCAAATCAAGAATAAAAAATTCCATAGAATTTTGATATGGGCTCAATATACATATATTATACTAGCTTTTGCCCGCGGCTTCGCACGCGTAGATTTTAGACTTCTATGAAAAAAAATGTTTTGAACCGACTTCAAAAAAGAAGGAGGTTATCATTTCGATTGTATGTAGTTATATATTATGCATGTTACACGGTTTCCTGCAAATAATGAATCCTAGTTTGTTTTTTTTTTTCTCAGGAGATTCAAAAGTGGCCGAAATAAGTTTAATATTTGTGATATTATTTGGGATTCGCCTTGACTTGTTGGCAATCATTTAATCGAATGTTGTTTCAAAGACAATGGTTCAAGTATTTTCATTTCATCGACAAGTCATTCTGTCGAAGAATAGTTTTTAGTAAATTTAGATCAGGGAATTTTGAATGGTGCTTGAGGTTTTCCTTTACGGGTTCTTATTTTAGTTTGGTTTAAATTTAGTAATATTTATTCCGCAGTTCTAAACTAACCCTGAACCTACTTTGATAGCTGTTCGCTTATGTGTGGGGTCACAGTTGTAACCTAAGTTAAACATATTTTAATAGCCGTTCGTTTCTATGTGTGGTCGCACTGGTCGCAGTTCTAACCAAACCTAAACCTACTTTGATAGTCGTTTGCTTTTGTGTGGGGTCGCAGTTCTAACCTAAACTAAACCTACTTTGATAGCCGTTTGCTTATGTGTGGGGTTGCAGTTCTAATCTAACCTACTTTGATAGCCGTTTTCTTTTGTGTGGGGTCGCAGTTCTAACCTAAACTAAACCTGCTTTGATAGCCGTTTGCTTATGTGTGGGGTCGCAGTTCTAACCTAACCTAAACCTACTTTGATAGTTGTTCGCTTATGTGTGGGGTCGCAGTTCTAACCTCAACTAAACCTACTTTGATAGCCGTTTGCTTTTGTGTGGGGTCGCAGTTCTAACCTAACCTACTTTGATAGCCGTTTTCTTTTGTGTGGGGTCGCAGTTCTAACCTAAACTAAACCTGCTTTGATAGCCGTTTGCTTATGTGTAGGGTCGCAGTTCTAACCTAACCTAAACCTACTTTGATAGCCTTTTGCTTATGTGTGGGGTCGCAGTTCTAACCTAACCTGAACCTACTTTGATAGCTGTTTGCTTATCTGTGGGGTCACAGTTCTAATCTAACCTAAACCTATTTGAATAACCGTTCATTTCTGCGTGGAATCGCAATGGTCGCAGTTTTAACCTAACCTTAAATTACTTTGATAGCCGTTTGCTTATGTGTGGGGTCGCAGTTCTAACCTAACCTAAACCTACTTTAATAGCCGTTAGTTTCTGTGTGGGGTTGGAGTTCAAACATAACATAAACCTACTTTCAAAGCCGTTCGTTGCTGTGTGGGGTTACTATTCAAACCTACCTAACCTGAACCTCCTTTGATAGTCGTTCGTTTCTGTGTGGAGTCGCATTTCTAATTTAACCCAAAACCTACTTTGATAGCCGTTCGTTTCTGTGTGGGGTCGCAGTTCTAACCTTTCCTAAACCTAAGTAAAATCTTACCTTATCCACTTGAACGTCCGATGATAGCATATTATCCAAACAAAAAAGGCAGTAGACTGTTCGTGGATACTATACTATCCCATGAAGTCGAAGGAGACACAGTTGATTATAGCGGCATGTAGCGAAATATACAGGCATTATTTCCTAATTCCCTTGTTGCAACAACGTAGCCTAATAAACTAGTTTGCGCTAAAAAATATAGACGGCAGTGTACGCTCGTTACTCAGTCGATAAAAAATTATAATTATAAGTTTTGTGTCAAACTGTCGTGCAATTGTGAGTGTTTGCTAAGGACTCCTAGTTATGTCGTAAGTATTTCACGTTAATTTACATATTTTTGGGGTTATTATACATAAAAATGATCAGGAACGTGTGCTCTATACGATAATGTGTATCATCTTAAGTTTTTGACAGTGTGATACCTGTCAAGTGAGTTTAAAATATGAAGGTTATTTTTGAGCTGGGGTAGTAAACGTTTATAGCCGTATTATTAATAATATAACACCATGTTTAGTGAAATATATAATAAATATTGACGAGTGGTTTATAAGGAAGAGATTAATATACTTAAACATAAGAAATATATCAAACTACGTCAGGATTCATCAAAATATTTACGGTGTTTTTGTATCTTGGTGTATTTGTTGGAAGGAGGAGGTAATCTAATTAATTTATTTTGATACTTTGTTGAAAATTATACGTGTTATTTGTGGTATCATTATAAAGGTGAAATAGTATATTTTTTTAATATGCAATAAAAATAAGGGGTCATCGCTCAAAATTTCCTGTAATTAGTCGTCAAAGAAAAATCTTTCTTATTTTTTTACCGATGTCTTAAGTTTAACCTTGATTATAGTCAAGAATCATTAGGTATTTTACAATGACTATCATTGTATTTTAATAATTGTACTTTCATTTATACTCCTGATTTTTTTTATTATTATACCTTAAGTAGTTTAGAAAATATAAACGTTTTTGTAATATCTTGTGACTGCGCAGCGCGGGGCGTACGTCGCTAAAAAAACCCGGACAGTTGACCGGAATATGGTCGCGCGGGGTGGACGTTAAAGTGGTTATTACATTCTGTTTGAAGTCTGTTTCATTGAACAGCATATTAGTATGACATAATTAAATACTTAATTGCAAATAAACTACACGAATTAGAAAGCTGAATTTACAGCGAGGCGGCCCGCGTACCCGCGCTGCTTATACATATATGTACTGTCCGCGAGCTGTCAAACAAACATTTGAAATTCGTTCGCTTTGAATCATATGTCGCCATGCAAAATTGTAGATATTTTTAACGAACAAACAAATAAATATGGTTTTGTCTAGACTTAAATCTGACCTTTTATGTAGCAAACTGCATTACTTACCAAAATTTAATATTAAAAGTATCTACGTATTCATCGTACCTATGTTACTTGTATATAACATGGTATGTAGATAAGTACCTACATCTTCATTGGCAAGAACACTTCTATGAAGTTTTGAATTAAATAGCCCAACGAATTTGGTCCCTTCATACAAACTTTAACCTTCCATTTAACCCATGAATTTTCAAAAAACCTGAAACACGTGTTTACTTATTTATTGTTAAAAACATTCATGTGAAGTTTCGAATAAAATAGCCCAACTAATCTTATTTCCCCATACAAACTTTAACCCTCCATTTAACCCCCATAGGGAATGAATTAAAAAAAAACCTGAAATACGTGTTTACTTATTTATTGTTAAAAACATTCATGTGAAGTTTCGAATAAAATAGCTCAACTAATCTTATTTCCCCATACAAACTTTAACCCTCCATTTAACCCCTATAGGGAATGAATTTTCAAAAAACCTGAAATACGTGTTTACTTATTTATTGTTAAAAACATTCATGTGAAGTTTCGAATAAAATAGCCCAACCAACCTTATTTCCCCATACAAACTTTAACCCTCCATTTAACCCCTTTAAGGGATGAATTTTCAAAAAACCTGAAACACGTGTTTACTTCATCATCATCATCATCATCATCAGCCTATGTTAGTCCACTGCTGGACGTAGGCCTCTCCTATTAACTATGCGTATAGACGCATTAGGAGGTAAATGCCCATAATCGCCACGCTGGGCAAGCGGATTGGCGATCGCAGTAATGTGCCCACTATGATGACGCTGCTGCCCATCATCAATCTTGTAGAATGGTCAGTGACACTTCAATCCCTTAGTCGACTCTTACGACACCCGCAGGAGGAGTTGGGGTGGTGACAAATGTATTCTTACTGCCGTCACCACACGGCAAACGTGCGTGCGTGGCGTGTTTACTTATTTATTATTAAAACATTCCTGTGAAGTTTCGAATAAAATAGCTCAACTAATCTTATTTCCCCATACAAACTTTAACCCCCCATTTAACCCCTTTACGGGATGAATTTTCAAAAATCCGTTCTTAGTGCGCCTCTAAACATTATAAAGAATGTACATGCCAAGTTTGAACTCTCTAGGACCAGCGGTTTGGGCTGTGCGTTGATTTAAGTCAGTCAGTCAGTCAGTCAGTCAGTCAGTCAGTCAGTCAGTCAGTCAGGACATTGCCGTTTATATATATAGATTAGCTGTGTGGTCTAGGTATGCAATATGTATGACAGCGATTTAAATTATTTAGTATTATTTACTATAGCTCCACACGTGCTCGTATGGTGTTAGTTTTTCGGTGCCTTCATTTGGACGCGCACTTTTACTCTTTTTTTTATTTTTTTTTTATTTTATTTTCTATCTATCTTTATGGCAATAAAGGCGTGTTCAGATATTTATATCGCGCCGGACGCTACGACGTATCTGATGGCGAATGTATGTGTTCGGTTCGAAGCGCTGCGCGGATACTGGTCCAGACCCTTTAGTCATCATCATCATCATCATCATCATATCAGCCGAAAGACGTCCACTGCTGAACATAGGCCTCCCCCAAAGATTGCCACAATGACCGGTCCTGCGCCACCCGCATCCAGCGGACTCCTGCGACCTTCACCAGGTCATCGGTCCACCTTGTGGGGGGCCTACCCACGCTACGCCTTCCGGTACGTGGCCGCCACTCAAGAACCTTCCCGCCCCAACGGCCATCGGTTCTACGCGCAATGTGCCCCGCCCACTGCCACTTCAGTTTAGCGATTCGGAGAGCTATTTCGGTTACTTTGGTTCTGCTGCGGATGGTCTCATTTTTAATCCGATCACGCAGAGAGACTCCTAGCATAGCCCTCTCCATTGCCCTTTGGGTGACTTTGAGCCTTCTTATGAGACCCATTGTAAGCGGCCACGTTTCAGTACCGTATGTCATCACTGGCAACACACACTGATTAAAGACTTTCGTCTTCAAACACTGCGGAATATTGGACGAAAATATGTGTCGTAGCTTCCCGAACGCTGCCCAACCGAGTCGGATTCGACGATTGACCTCTTTCTCGAAGTTGGACCTACCTAACTGAATAGTTTGCCCTAGGTATATATATTCGTCTACAACTTCGAGTGTAAAGTCTCCGATTATTACGGGAGTTGGTGCTACATGGGAATTCGACATGATTATCGTCTTATCCATGTTCATCCTAAGACCAACTCGCTCGGAGGCTTTACTGAGGTCAACGAGCATAGTACTTAAGTCCTCCAAGGTCTCAGCCAATACTACTATATCATCAGCGAATCGAAGGTGAGTGAGGTACTCGCCGTTTATGTTGATACCCAGCCTTCTCCAGTCCAGAGTCTTAAAGACATCCTCCAGTGCAGCGGTAAACAGCTTAGGGGAGATGACATCTCCTTGCCTAACTCCCCGCTGCAGCAGAATAGGCTTCGAGCTCTGGTCTTGGAGTCGGACTGACATTGTGGCGCTCTCGTACAAACACTTCAACACCTCGATATAGCGGTAGTCGACTTGGCACCGTTGGAGAGACTGTAGTACAGCCCATGTTTCGATCGAATCGAAGGCTTTCTCGTAGTCCACAAACGCTAAACAGAGGGGCAGGTTATATTCTTCGGTCTTCTGTATAACCTGGCGAAGCGTATGGATGTGGTCTACGGTACTAAAGCCTCTTCGGAAACCGGCTTGTTCGGGAGGCTGGAAGTCATCAAGCCTGCGTGCAAGACGATTCGTAATGACTCTTGAAAACAGCTTATAGACATGGCTCAGAAGTGAGATGGGTCGGTAGTTCTTCAATAAAGCGTTGTCACCTTTCTTGAAGAACAGTACCACCACACCTCTGTTCCATGCCTTTGGCGTTCTCCCTTCCAGTAAGACGGAATTGAACAACTTCTGAAGGGCCGTAAGGATCGGTTTACCACCCGCCTTCAGAAGCTCAGCTGTAATTCCGTCCTCCCCAGGCGCCTTGTTATTTTTGAGCTGTTCAAGAGCCATTCTAATCTCGTACAGGCTGATGTCCGGGATGTCTTCTGTATAGTGTCGGGTCAGTCTAGCTCTGAGGTCTTCCGCTAGATCAACTTCGGGTCTGCTAGTTGACGTGTACAGCTGTCCATAAAAACCCTCTATCTCACTCAGCAGCTCAGATCTGGATGTGACGATTCTACCATCCTCAGTCTTTAATTTGGCGAGCTGGCTTTGCCCAACAGACAGATCCCTTGCAAAAACTTTAGAGCCCTTGTTCCGCTCGATGGCTTCTTCTATACACTTGGTACGGAATTGGCGCATATCGCGTTTGAGGGACTTAGAGATCTGTCTGTTGAGCTGCCGGTATAAAGTCGCATCAACTGAGGATTGTAGAACCAGTTCACTCCTTTTTTCCATTAGCTTCTGAGTGGAGTCTGAGAGCTTTCTGGTTTTATTTGTCCGCTGGGCCTTAAAAAACTTAGACCCAGCGCTATGGACAGTTGAATACGTCCACGTCATCGCCTAGGCAATCGAAACGGTTTTGGAGTTCCAGCTGAAAGCTCTCGGGGTTTTGGAGATGGAGTGCAGGACGGAGCGTAGACTTCATCAGTCGCGAGCGTTCTAGCTTAGGACATATATTCAACGTGCCTCTTACCAGGCGGTGATCGCTACCGGTTTTAACCGTACTGATCACAGAAACATCGTTGAATATATGTCTCTTCGTCGACATGATGAAGTCGATGTCGTTTTTAGTTGCACCGTCGGGACTCATCCAAGTCCATTTTCTGTGCTCGCGTTTCTTAAAGAAGGAGTTCATCATGTAGAGTCCCTCCTTCTCCAAGAAACCAGCCAGCAGATGGCCCCGGTGGTTCCGACGTCCAACCCCAAATTGCCCCACCCTCAGTTCGTCACCATCTCTCTTGCCCAGTTTCGCGTTGAAGTCCCCCATAACAACGGTGAAGTAGGTTCTGGAGCTATGCATGGCTTTTGAGATATCTTCATACATAGCCTCCACCTCGTCGTCGGAGTGTGTCGAAGTCGGCGCGTACACCTGTATGACCTTCAGCGAGTATCTCTCAGATACTCTGAGTATAAGGTACGCCACCCTAGCCGACACACTCTCGATCTTCACCACGTTGTTTACGAGGGACTTGTGGACGATGAACCCGACCTCCCTGGGACTGTTGGTCACCCTCCCGGAAATAGAGCAAGTTGCCGGACCTTAGGATTATCGTGTCCTCGCCCTCTCTTCGGACTTCTGACAATCCCACAATGTCCCAACGCAACTTGCTCAATCCTGCGCTTGACCCTTTAGTACCGTTTGATAACCAGATTTGGTAGCTGGCTGCCAAATGGGAAATATGGTTTCCCATCTGGTAGCCAGCTGTAAAATGGGAATAACTTTCCCATCTCGTAGCCGGATTTGGTACAAACCTGGTTAGAAATCGGTAATGATAAGTCTCGATTTAAAGCCAGTTACCTATTGGGATTTTATTCCCATTTCGAAGCTGGTTACGAAACTTTGGCTACTAAACGGTACTAAAGGATCCAGACCACGGTCAACGCGGCATGTAGCGGCGCGACGGAAACGCGAAGCCCCACGTCTAACATACATAATGATCGCGATCCTTAGTTGCGATATAAGGAGAAAGCTTACCTAGTGAAGGTGAGAGCGACGGCGGCCTGCAGCGCGGGCGGCGCGCGCGCCGGGTTAGCGAGGATGTGGCGCAGCAGCGGCACGTAGCGAGACAGCGCTGTGCCGTCTCCCACTATCTGTCATGTTATGTACCTAGTGAAGGTGAGAGCGACGGCGGCCTGCAGCGCGGGCGGCGCGCGCGCCGGGTTAGCGAGGATGTGGCGCAGCAGCGGCACGTAGCGAGACAGCGCTGTGCCGTCTCCCACTATCTGTCATGTTATGTACCTAGTGAAGGTGAGAGCGACGGCGGCCTGCAGCGCGGGCGGCGCGCGCGCCGGGTTAGCGAGGATGTGGCGCAGCAGCGGCACGTAGCGAGACAGCGCTGTGCCGTCTCCCACTATCTGTCATATTATGTACCTAGTGAAGGTGAGAGCGACGGCGGCCTGCAGCGCGGGCGGCGCGCGCGCCGGGTTAGCGAGGATGTGGCGCAGCAGCGGCACGTAGCGAGACAGCGCTGTGCCGTCTCCCACTATCTGTCATATTATGTACCTAGTGAAGGTGAGAGCGACGGCGGCCTGCAGCGCGGGCGGCGCGCGCGCCGGGTTAGCGAGGATGTGGCGCAGCAGCGGCACGTAGCGAGACAGCGCTGTGCCGTCTCCCACTATCTGTCATATTATGTACCTAGTGAAGGTGAGAGCGACGGCGGCCTGCAGCGCGGGCGGCGCGCGCGCCGGGTTAGCGAGGATGTGGCGCAGCAGCGGCACGTAGCGAGACAGCGCTGTGCCGTCTCCCACTATCTGTCATGTTATGTACCTAGTGAAGGTGAGAGCGACGGCGGCCTGCAGCGCGGGCGGCGCGCGCGCCGGGTTAGCGAGGATGTGGCGCAGCAGCGGCACGTAGCGAGACAGCGCTGTGCCGTCTCCCACTATCTGTCATATTATGTACCTAGTGAAGGTGAGAGCGACGGCGGCCTGCAGCGCGGGCGGCGCGCGCGCCGGGTTAGCGAGGATGTGGCGCAGCAGCGGCACGTAGCGAGACAGCGCTGTGCCGTCTCCCACTATCTGTCATATTATGTACCTAGTGAAGGTGAGAGCGACGGCGGCCTGCAGCGCGGGCGGCGCGCGCGCCGGGTTAGCGAGGATGTGGCGCAGCAGCGGCACGTAGCGAGACAGCGCTGTGCCGTCTCCCACTATCTGTCATATTATGTACCTAGTGAAGGTGAGAGCGACGGCGGCCTGCAGCGCGGGCGGCGCGCGCGCCGGGTTAGCGAGGATGTGGCGCAGCAGCCGCACGTAGCGAGACAGCGCTGTGCCGTCTCCCACTATCTGTCATATTATGTACCTAGTGAAGGTGAGAGCGACGGCGGCCTGCAGCGCGGGCGGCGCGCGCGCCGGGTTAGCGAGGATGTGGCGCAGCAGCGGCACGTAGCGAGACAGCGCTGTGCCGTCTCCCACTATCTGTCATATTATGTACCTAGTGAAGGTGAGAGCGACGGCGGCCTGCAGCGCGGGCGGCGCGCGCGCCGGGTTAGCGAGGATGTGGCGCAGCAGCGGCACGTAGCGAGACAGCGCTGTGCCGTCTCCCACTATCTGTCATGTTTTATTTTTTATTTTATTAACATGTTCCCTGTGTCCAATAACGTGCACTTCAGAAGATCTGGCAAAAGCTACTCCCCGAAGAGTAGAAGTGGCAAGGTACTGGCAGAATAGTACATTAGCGTATTAAGGGCGGTAAATAAGAAATTGTCACAGATCAGTATAGATAGCTAACGGAGGCATGGAACACGTCGCAGCGTTATGGCCGATAGGCCTTTATAGTGTGACAGATGCGCGCCCTATGATCTAGTCGCAACTTACCCGCGACTGCAGAATGAGCTCGGACATTTATCCGCAAAATGCCGAATTGTGCCGTTATTTCTTGTAAAAATAGGAGTGTAAATAAACATTTCAAGGACTATTGAGTCACGTACCACATGAAAGTATTGATTTTTTTAGTTATTAGTTGACAAAACCACGTATTTTTACAAATAATATATAACAACAAACCGCTGACATAAATGTCATAACATAATGATTTTGCTTGGGCGTACCAATTGGTTGAACTATTCAGTGACAAATTGTATGTGCGTTTTACATTGACGGCTTAGAATAGCAAGCAAGTTGCAATTTGGTAAGCGACCGTGCAATGTATCCAATTGCTAGCGATATTCACAACCGTACTGTCATTTCTTGGTACGGCCGCTGCGAGCAGGCCGCGAACTAGAGGTACGACTGACCGTGCCGATGACAAATAGGGTCGATAAATTGTTGATGTATTTGATTATATTCAAATTTTCTTTCATATTTTGACCTTTGTATCAATATCTTATCTTCATAAAGGTAAAACAATATGTATAGATTATATCGCGTATTATTATTTTGAGCCTTCTACAATAACCGTTGTCAAGGGTTGAAATTGTTTTATTTAAATATGTGACCCTCGCGGAAACGGCTGATAACATTATGTTTATTAAGGGTACAACCGTCTAAATAATTATTTGTTCATTTGATTCCCAGCCACAATTAAGATAAAGTCGTTAATAAATCGCTTTGTTCATATTCAAATATATGTTTATAAAGATTAGATACATCGTCCAATGCGATATTTTAATCTGTATTTATTTCTTATTGAATGATAGATCGATTTTAATGTTTTTCTTAATATTCCGGCCTTATCAAATATCTATGGATAATAATTTTGTCGACGTAACCTCCTCTCTAGTGCCGCGTCGTATGGTAGCGCTTTAGCCAATCACAGCGTGGCAAAGGCCCGACCTCGGAGACACCGAGACTCATTACAATTTCGCTTCGTTACAAATCTCTCTCTTTCATATATCTATGGAAATTGTGAACGAGTGCGAAAATAAAGCGCGCCCGTGGCACACACAATGTTTTTCATCACACCTAATCAGATGCGTCATTACGCCCTAGGGCAATCAACGATTTTCATATAACATTACGTCGCACTAGCGCGCCGCCCGCAGCCGACGCAGGCGGGCAGCGGCGCGCGCCGAGCCGGGATTTCTGTTATCCACTCATTTGCTTTGAAATTTCGGTTGAGCTTTAGTCCCATGTAAAATAAGTGTGACAGCTGGTAACCACAGTTAAAAGCAATTGAGTGGTTATAAAAATGTTAAAAAGTCATCCCCGATTTTGAGAAATGATTTAGACCCTTTTAGAGTAGTTTTGTGAAAATATATTGTTTTATTTGCTTTCTTTACCTCACAGGAGTGATGAAAAATATTGTGTGTGCGGTACAAGAATTATAAACTCGTATGAAGTAAAGCTTTGGCTTGGGCTTTACTTTCACACTCGTTCACAATTTCTTATTTACCGCCCTTAATACACTACTATTACGATACAAGTGTGGAAAGTAGGCTTTTGTCAGGAAGAATGTCGGTGACTGGTGTCGTGTGACTGGAACTCGGTGTTTTAAAAACGACAAGAGTTAAAAAAGACTACATTTCAACATGTGTATCATACAACATTTTACAATGCATTATGCGAGGAAAACCAGACTATCTGCCAGTAGGCCAGTATCTCAACTAGGCCGTGCGAAAGGTACTATGAAAATTCAATCCCGCACACGTGCGAAACAAAATCACTTTCTGTGCATAAGTTTACCCTTAAAAAGAGCACTTTCTGAGCATATGCATTGTAAAGGTACTTGTTCAACGACATTTAAAGGTTATTATTTGTCTCAATAAAAGAATACAAAATAATTACAATATTGTAACATCATATAAAGATTCGTAAAGCATTGTTTTTATGGAATACTACACCGTGTTTTTATTGATTTCCATTAAATTAAAGGGAAGCTTATTTAGGTCAAAAATAATCAATTTCTCTAAGAAAAAAGTGTCTTAACTCTTACTGTTATTGAGTTATTATTATTTATATATATTATTCTATTGAAACCTTTATTACATCCTAATGTTACTTATTTTGACGTGTGCCGTCAGTCGCCGGTGATCTTATTCTTAAGGTTATCTCACACTTGCAATAACAATTATTACGTATGAAAACAAAAAAAAAAAATTTTTTTTACGAAATTAACAAAAGCCGATATACCAGGCAACTTATAGAAGTATGTACATTAATAGTAATGTCCCAAGTAACCTGTCAAATTTAACGGAAATCTAAAAAAACACCCTTTATAGGCAACATTCATTCGTTTTAATATTGCTGTTTATAATTATAAAGTAAAAATACCTCCAGGTATTCAAAAAAGTTAAGTTATTTATAAGTACAGTGGCGTTCAGAATTGCATGGACGAGTTATGAATGAATTCATTCATAAACTGTCCATGCAATTTTGAACCCGACTGTACATACGTCCCTCTGCAACAGTGTAGGTATTACCCTGTTAGAAATCATATAAATAATGACATCAATAAATAATTAAAATGCATAATAGTAGATAATATTCACCTCTCGCTCGCACACGCCTCGTACATATTCTGCGTCCGCGTCATCTGCAACGGCACCTTCTAACCCTGTTTCCTCCTCAGTCATCGTGGTATTCGCCTGTGCAAAATAATGCCGCAATTGAATAATTATGACATCTATCTATGGCTAAAAACCATTTATAAGCTGGAAAGGCCAAATTTCCGTACGTATTAGTTATTTATGTGGCTGGCGCATAATAAGAGGCATTAAGCATGAGTGTGGTTTTAAGAAACGAGCCGTAGGCGAGTTCCAACTCTATTGACGTTTGATTTTTGCCATGAGCAATTCCGCCCTCTGCTAATAACGCTCCACGCGATAGTAATGTTTAAGCAAAATTTAACTTGCAGAGTGTCGCTTAAGACCTTATTTCATCAACATTATCTGTGGCTGGTGCCAGCCAGTGGCCATCTATACTCACGGAGGGTCCTTTAGTGACGCTAGCGGAGCGCTGGCCGCGACTAGAAGCGCTCGCTCCGGACGCGTTCATAAGGGTTTGACGGCGCAAATCGTCGACTCGACCTTTGCGGGCTGGAGTGGCGAAGGCACCGGCTTTCTTCTTACGCTTTTCTTCCAATTTTCGGTCTTCGCGGACCTAAAATATGAATCCTTGTTAAAATACGAAATAAAGTATGTTTTGCAATTAGTAGGCAAGCTTTATTTAAGCTAAATTTTAACAACTTTAAGGTTTATACAACAGATATTGAAATAAACTAAGTTCGTAATGGGGTAAAGGAATCAATACCCGCTGCCCAGCCAGGCACCTTGTATGACTTTCAAGGGTATGTAATATATAAGTATGATGATGATGAAGCATTTCATACATATTTTACAGACAAACGGGTCTTAATCGCGTAAACTTACGTTTAATTATATCCTGACGTTTCGTTTGTCTGTAAAATATGAGTGATAATCGTGAAAGTTTAAATCAATACATTTCATACATGTATAGATGAATTATCCACTGCTTGGAATTGTATTTGTAGTAGTGTTACTAAAAGTAACACTTAGATGGAACTTACGTTTTCGCAATTACGTTTACTATTAGTCAAATAATGACAGTACACGAGTCAAGAAAACACACAAACAACACATTGTAACAATGCACTTCCAAAGTCTCGGTAATTTATCTTTTCTGCCCTCCGGCCGGCAAACAGTACATTGCCGGTCGCTGCGCTAAACTAAGTTGCCGCCTGCCGGCGCCGTTGAACAGAAAAATAGTATACACACCTCGGCCGTTAAATGGGAAAGCCTCGGATCACATGTTTGTCGGTCTCGGCTTCGCTTCGGCCTACAATTACACGTCATCCGAGACATTTTCCACTTAAACTGCCTTGGCATGTAATCTACTAATAATATAGACAGGAGCCGCCCAACGATTTCCGGCTGAGCACTGGGTGTTTTACGCTGTATGATTAATGACAATGAATATAATTAGAAGTAGAAAACCTTGTCTAACCTGATTCCTTCTCCTCAGCTCGCTATACACCGACACATCGAGGTAGATCAGTTGTTGGAACGCCACATGGCCAAGCGTGAACACGAACCGAGTGAGCAGCTCCGCCGGGAGAGACACCTCCTCTTCGTTCTCACTCTGTTGCACCATCGCTTGCTGCACCCTTCTATGCATCTCCGCTAACAGCTTCGCACAAACTACCTCAGGCGTATCGCAAATCGCGTATATCGCGTCTATAGAATACGCTGCAAACGATGTAAACTTGTTCATCTTCGAGAAAGCCTCAAGCAGGCTATCGTAAATGGAGGTAAATATCGGATGATCCGCCGGATATCTTTGATTTTTCTTGCTCATCGATAGTAACAGTTGAGCGCTTAAATTTCTAGAATTGTAGTCGCCGGTTAAGCCGTGGGTTTGGATCACTTCGAGATTGGCGAGTGCTACGGACGGTTTGGCTTTGGAGACCATTACGAGGAGCGCCAGCGCTGCATAGCTGTCCATGTCTGTCGTGCCATCTATTTTCTTCATGAACATTTCCCAGAATACCTTTAAAAATGTGAAAGAATCGTTAATATTTCATACCTGAAACGCATAATCATATGGCATACATGGATGCAAATATTTTACCTTATTTTATTGAGAAAATAAGTCACAAGAAGTACACAAGTACAAGATAAATAGGTACAAATTTTAAATTTTATGGATCACACATTGTTTCAAATATCTAAAATATACCTGTGTTTGACGATATTGTACGCGCAGGCGACCAGATGTAATATTTTCAATTCAAATTTCACAAGGAAAAACAACCTTAGGTTTTAAGAAACAAAGTACAAACTTGCCCTCATTTTCATAATGACTATTCCTGTTCTTTTCGTGGACCCTTCAAATGTGTAAGTATAATTCGCCAACGTTCATCTAAAGCCGCTTACATTACGAATTTTATTTATTTCTTTAACCTTTATTACACAGAAGAAAAACTTGACGTACAAAAGGCCATAAGGCATTCTCTACCTGCCAACCATTAGGCAAAAGAGAGATTGTGGGAGGCGCAACTAAAAATAATAAAATTCGAAAAACGTAGTATATCTTACCTGAATGATGGAAGGCGTGATGTCCCCCTTCTCGACCCACTGGTCGACGAGGTGGTCAAGCGCGAGCGCGCTGCTGCGGTCGATGGTGGCGACGAGCGAGACTAATTTGCGCGCGATGGTGACCGCTCGCGCGCGCTCCGGTTTGCTGTCGCATTCTAGGTACATGTCGCGGTAGGCGCGCTCTACAGCCTGGCGTTTCTCCTGGATACATATCATACGTCAAGTCAATGAATGATTGGGAAAATCTTGTAAAATGGGGTTGGGTTGACTATTACACTTTTGACAGCCACAGTCGGTTGTAGGCGACGCTAGAAAGTCTTGACACGGAAGCCAACGTCGGCTACAGCCGTCAACGTCGCCGATATAATATATCGGCGGTAAATCGTAAAGTTCAATTTCGCTTAAATAATCGTGAAGGCGTGGCGTTTGGAGCTCGGCATCTTGCTTCGTCGCCTGACGGTCAAAAGGTTAATGGATAATTGGATATAGCTACATAGGTACATGCCGTAACGTAGAAAACAAAACCAAATCTAAAATACTTAAGGTTAATTGATTGGTTCGTATTCAAGGACTTTCAGGGTAATACCAATTTATTATGGTAATTGGAATCCAGTTTTTTGTTGTTTTGTTTAAATTATTTGTATTTGTATTTTGTATTTGTTTTACTACAAAGAGCTTTCTTGGGGGAGTTTTCTTGGGCAGCCTTGGTAAATGGCCGGTGAAAAATCTTCTCAGTATGGAGCACGTAATAAGAAGCAATCATCAACTTAAAGAACGCCATAGGCTATATTATGGCTTATGAGTTTCATTTTAGATGGTAACGGAAAATTAGCTACATTTGTTTGTATAGTTCATTTAAATTTTACTTACTCGAGTAGGTACAGTCAGCAGCAGAATTAATATTGTTAAGCGGGCAGGGTGTTCAAAATGAACTTGGAACGACCACCTTATTGCTAAGACTATAAGAGTGTGTTAAGATCATTGTGAACACCCTATCCGCTAAGCAATATATGCTGCTGACTGTATGTTACTTTAATACACAACATATACTGACCTGATCTGGTGACCATACAAGCAGTAGCATGTTAGCTACGCCAGTCTTAGCCGATTCGATATTGAAGTGATGAGCCGCCGTAAAGAACTCTATAGCCTCATTTACATCGCCCGCTTGCTTCGACATAAGCAAAGTATTAATTAAAGGCACAGCCTCTGAAACCATTTTACTGAAATGCACTGACTCTTGCAGAAAAGCGACGATAGCTTCCTTTTCTTCCATCCTTTTAAATAACGCTATCTCGTTTTCACATTGCTGGCTCATCGTTATAGACTGGCGTCTATCTGGTATTACGAAGATGTTGCGAAGAAGGGCAACGAAATATTCCACCTGAAATTTTTAAATCATAGAAAGTGACACTACTGGGGCCCATTTCTCAAAAGCTTGTGCTTGAGAGAAAAATGAGCCCCTGGCTGACGAGATGAAATAAAATAAAAAAAAATAAGGCGTAGAAATACCACTGTCTTTTTAAAGTGAAAAATGTTGGTCTAGTATTGTGCATAGCATTTTATTTGTATGACTTACTTGGTCACTTTTTTCCATAGTGCACCTTAAATATCTAGCTTCAGGATACTGCCTCTCTGTATGTTTTACAATCAAGTAGGCTTTAAAATAGTTCTTCTCTCGTAAATGTTTCCTAATCGAGTCATACAAATTATCTAGTGATGCCTGCGAAAGGTCGGGTTCATCTTGTGTCAATGTGTTCATTCCTTCATTAATTGCAGAAACCAGGTCATCTCGAATTTTCTCCCATTTTTCAACTAACTTAGGATCAGGACCTGGATTCAACTTTTTCTGCAGATCATCCAATATCTTCTGTTCCGATTCAAGTTGTTCTTCTAGTATTTCTAACTTCAGTTGAGCAGAAAAAGGATTGCATTCCAAAAATACCTAAAATAAATAATAACAGATAATTTGATTGGAGAATGGTGGGAACTTGCCAACAATAGGACGGAATGGAAAACGAGAGGGGAGGCCTTTGCCCAGAAGTGGGACACGCAATAGCAGGCTATTAAAAAAAAAATGATTGAACTAAAATAAACAATTCCTGTATAATGAAAAGGTAAAGTGCCAAAAATTACAATCTGATGAGGTGGTCTATAAACCAAAATGAGAGTGTGATAATTTACTAGTGTTGTCTTTTTTTTTTTTTAAAGTATATATTTCACTAAATCTATTATACCCTGATATTCTTCACTTCAATATTCTATTATACTACCATTTACTTCACCTACACAGTAGGTACCTTGAGCAACTGTATGGCCGCCTTCCTGACAATGGCGGCCTTGTCCCGCAGACGGCCGATAGCGCGCTCCAGCACGGTTCTCTGCCGCGTCACGGGCACGCTGTTGTCGCGCTGCAGCCGGCACCAGAATATCACCACTCTCACAAACACACGAGTATAGTTCACAGTACCTTCAGCAACTGTATGGCCGCCTTCCTGACAATGGCGGCCTTGTCCCGCAGACGGCCGATAGCGCGCTCCAGCACGGTTCTCTGCCGCGTCACGGGCACGCTGTTGTCGCGCTGCAGCCGGCACCAGAATTGCAACACCTACGAGAAAACGCACAATTTGTAAAACTGTTGAAACTCTTTGTTCAAAAATATTTGCTATTGTAATTCCTTACACACCACTAGCCACCCACTCGTTTTGCAGGAAGAAA
>JALPQI010018784.1:0-16667 GCA_025490895.1 Thaumatotibia leucotreta
ATCTCTAATTACATTACACTTTCTTTGAGTTGAGTGTCACTTTCTTCATTTTGACAGCTGTCATCTGTAGCTTTCTGAATTCATTCAAGTAGTAGACACTAGACATTTATATTATAAGTGATAATATACACCAAATAAAAAAAAACACCGACTGCAACCTCCATTAGATCTTAAATATTAACCTCCTAAATTAAATAGGTTTTCCTTTTTTTTATGTAAACTTTAAGTGCCTCTCTGATGTTAATTAATATCTCTAAGGTAATTAATTGAATAATCATTTTGTAAGACCTAACTGGCTTAAAAGGTAAATATTTATTAGATTAGGTAAGAGTTTTGTACCTATTACCTATACCTATACATATTTATAAATCGTAATTAAAAATGTATTTTTTCTAAATGAAACAGTTGATATTTTTTTTAAGTCATATCAAGTTACCCATTATTATTAGTACCATTTAAACCATATTAAGCTGTCACGAAGCTTCTAGAGGCTTTGTATAGTCAGACATAAAAAAAGCTCAAAAACTTGACAGTTAATTTTCTCGGAAGAACTCGTTTCTAACCTAATATATTTCCATTTAATTTTATTATTTACTTTCAAGTGAAGATATTACTTACTGGTTATTCTGTGAATATTTTAAGCGTCTCCCTGTTACCGTTTTCAACATCGAGCAAAAAATCAGGTACCTATGTTGTATGGTAGCCCCCTAAATATCAATTTTATTCAATGTTTATTTTTAGGTTTATTTACTTTTTTTACAAATGGTATAGGTAATATCATCATCATTTCAGCCATAGGTATAAGATGTCCACTGCTGAACATAGGCCTCCCCTTTGGACCTACACATATATCGCTAAGCTGCCTCAGCTTCTCCTGGCGATCTTCATTAGATAGTCTGTCCAACTCGTGGACGTCCTACACTGCGTTTGCCAAATCGTGGTCTCCACTCGATCACGTTTCGACCCCATCGGTCATCTGCTCTGCGTGCAATGTGGCCTGCCCATCGCCACTTCAGCTTGCT
Organism: Thaumatotibia leucotreta; assembly: GCA_025490895.1. Classification (NCBI taxonomy): domain Eukaryota; kingdom Metazoa; phylum Arthropoda; class Insecta; order Lepidoptera; family Tortricidae; genus Thaumatotibia; species Thaumatotibia leucotreta. The sequence goes on from JALPQI010018784.1 coordinate 1,023, forward strand.
AATACGGAGGAGTAATTTCTCGAATCCGATGTCGGTCCCATACTAAAAGTTCATCAATATGACCCCAGAATTATCTCTCTAAAATTTGGCCAGTGAATAAAATTCGTATTTACAGATTGTAGCAGCCCGCTATATTGTTTAGACTGTACTAAGTTACATTAAGGGCAAATTGCAACGCTCTCTCCGCGTTTACATAAAATTTTATGTCACTGTAATTAAGTATAAGCACATTGTGGCTTTACCAAGAGGAACGCTAGAACAGCATTGGATAAGATAATTAAAAGTAGTCTGTGCGAAAATGAAGGCTTCTGGCTACGAGACACGACTATACGTCACACGTGCCTCCAGTTTCCGAACAAACTCTACCTACTCGTTACACGGTTCATTTCACTTATCCAGAGCAATCACGCCGCGTCAGGAGAACAAGAGCACATGTTGTAGGGGATTTATTGTACTTACGACGTTCTTGATCGAAAAATTGGACAATTAAGCACGGGAAGTGAAAAGTTTAAAGAAAGTCTGTTAGTTTCGCGTGCGGAAAAGCGTCAATAGATTTTTTAAGATGTATTTAAAAGTAGATAACTACATAATGAGTAAATGAAACACTTGCTTCTTGATGTAGGTACAGTCGGGGTAAAATATAATACCTGGGTAGTTATGAGCAAAGTGCAAGAATTTTATTAATTCTATAATAATTTATTTGGTTGTACAAACCTTACATTACAATTCATTTTTAAAAAATTACAACAAAATATGTATGAATTCGGTTTGTAAAAAATCACAGTTGTTTACGGGGGCTACAATTATCTGCAGGTACTAGGTACACGACCATAATATAGTATTAAGTAGGTATTTACCTAAAGTAGGAATTTATTCAAGGTGACCAAAAAATAAGAGCAAACCAAAAAATTATAAAATCGTTGCCTGCGATATTTTTGGACTCAGAATGGTGATCCAGGAATTTTTTGGAAATTTCAGAATTGCTGTATTTTTTATGCACGTAATAGCTACTAGGTGTTACTATGAATTCCTACTTAGAACAGTAATTCTACGCAATTTTTTGAAAATAAGTAAATTTCTGAAGTAGCAATGTACTATTTATAGGAATCAAACTAAGAAGTGTAGGTTTTCCTCTTTAATAACAATTAACATAAATTATCTTGAGTATTATTACTACCAAAGTCCTATTTCTAACTCCCTCCAAAACCAGAATCTGACAGTACTTTTAAAAAAGTTATCATGACCACAGACAAGAACCAGAGAGTTTAGGCTAAGTGCATACATTATCATATCAATATAAGGCCATAAATATAATACAAGTATGATGTTTCTTACATATTATTGCTTTGTCATGGCTGTTTTTTTATGTATTTATGTGCTTTATGTAACTACTTAAATGTATATTTACCTCCTAATGCGCCCATACGCAAATGTAGGTATGTAATAGGAGAGACCTAAGTCCAGCAGTGGACTGAAATAGGCTGATGATAATGTATTAAGGTACAGTAAGCTTCACAATTATGTGACCCCCCCGAGAAAAAGATTCCTGGTTCAAATCTCGTGACACACCTAACTTTTTGTATTTTTTTTTAGTATATCTGCAACAGGCATTATTTTGTATAGTTATTACAGGCATTTATAAATTGAATATGTCAATATAAAAAAAATGGCGACGATAAATGTAAAACAATGTTTGTTGCTTGTCTTAGCCAGAACAATAATTTCGTCAACTTATCTAGCGGCGACCTGGCTTAGCGGCTGCTAATATAGACTATGAAACGAGAGGTTCCTGGTTCAAATATCATGATGATTCAAACTTTTTTGTATTTTTTTTATACAACACGTTGCAATTTATTTGTGTTATTAGTTTTAGATATATTATGCTGAAAATATTATTATGAGAAATGGGTAATAAAAGAAAAATACGAATGTTGATTATTTTTTATTGGTTTATAAAAAACTGTTTACAATATCAATATTTCGGGTGAATTGGAATTATGAGAAAGTTTTATTCTATTTATATGATCTACCCAGCTAGTTGATCAGGTTTTACACATATATTGCTAACTTATAATGTAATTGCTTTTCATTAAATAAACATTTATCTATCTATTGTTATATTATACGATGTATCTTTAAGATAGATAAGCAAATATCCGAATTGCTTTAGCAACATGAATTATGTAAAATTAAGAAGTAACTACCTTCAAATTTTTAATCTAATGTATCAATGTTTTAACATTTCTCCGTTGTGTAAATAAGTAACGTTGTGGTTTATTAAAATAATATTGTTTTAATGGCATAATATATTTAAAGCGGACCCCAGGCTTTTTGAAGTGCGGTCACACCTACAAAGGCGATGCTGCAGATTTGCAGTGACGTGCCGTATCCGACACAGTTTTTATCGCAGACTGGACTGGAAATACATATGTTTTAAAGACGTTATGTGTTACAAACCCCACGCGGTTATTTACTTTCATACATTTCAATTCCGTACAATCACAGATTTTTTAAGCAGCCGTGAATAAGAGTATGTAGTAGTTAACTAGTTACAGTACCCCCGAGATAACAAGGCTTCAATAGGTATAACTATTTTCATGCTATTCAAAAATAATGTCTTACAAAAACATATGCGTTATACCTACAGATGGTTACAAAAATCATCTTATCCATGTATAGGGTTTATCATTTTCGTGATCTTATTAGAAAATAAAGTATAAATAATATGTTGAAGACATTTTTTTTAAACGGGTTTAGCTTATTAATACGATCAGCTGCGTATAATGATTTAATCCGCGTCAAAAAAAAATGTTTTCCAACTTTTCCTATTAAGTGAGTCTTGCACAAAAACATGCATTAATTAATTGCACAAAAGAATAACTTGCATAGGTAAATTACAATAAATTTTAGATTCGACCATGTGACATGCCAAAACCACAACGTTACTTTTCTTTCTGATTGAAATAACCTCAACGAAAACTTTGACGTTACAGCGAGAAACCACATGTTATCAAAGATAACAATATTCATCTCCTGCAGCGTCAGCACTGTAAAAAAAAATTAAACACGGGCTTTCTCCACTAATGGGCCATATTCGATACAGGGAATCAATATATAAATTTCCAATTAAAAAAAATATGCGTTTTATATGCACCGTTCTCCAAATCTTGGGATTAGCTGTCAAAGCGGACCCCAGGCTAACTGAGCCATGGCATAAGCCGAGAATAACGCAATGAAGATAATGATGACGCGTTTTATATACACCGTGGGGCCTGCATAGGCCGACGGATTTTAACAGTGTATTCCTGACCACATTTAGAGACAATAATGTCGTATAAAATGTGATGCTGATGATACAATTGTGCTTTAAATTACATATCTTTAAAATACCTACAGGGAACTGTTTTTGAAACCGTGCGTCAAATCTTTTTTTATTGCAAAGACTATTTTCGGGGCCTAACTATTAGGGAAAAAACAATAAGTTAATATTTTGAACAATCTCACTCGTTCATAATGTTAACTATTTTATTTGAATAGGTATGTAATTGAATGCTAATGTGTCTTTCTAATAAGTTTAGTTAATTAATTTGTGTGAATACTTTTAAATTGCAAGGTTACTCCCATCATTCTATTTCTAATAGGTATAACAGATTCTAAACCTGTCGAGTTATTATCGACCTTAATGATATGAATAACATGTCTGACACGGAAGATTTATTCATTTGTTTTAACTTGCCTATGATAATTATTTCGCCAATAGTGGAGAAATACCTATAACACAAATGGAAGCACAAGAGTTAGGTATATTAATCACCCGCTTGAGAATATTTATTGACCTCTATCTCCTAGGTAATAAGGGTGATGGCTGATAACTACAGTTACCAGATGCGTGTGAGTAGGTAATTAATAGCGAAGAGGATATCCGTCACTTTCTACAACTTGCTTTAATCGGCTTTTCATACTCGTCACCATGTTAGAACAGGTATTCGTGTTCCTCAACAATTCCCAGGTCCGGTGAACTTCTTCATCTAGATTTTTTTTTTATCTAACTTGGGTAGGGTCCCAGTTAAGCACCATTTGACCCCACAAGTTCTCGATTGGGTTTAGGTCAGGACTTTTCGAAGGCCAATCGAACACTGTAATATCTGTCTGAGAAGACAACCAGTTTTGCACTACATGGGACCGATGCACGGCACTATTGTCTTGCACTAAATAAATTTGGCCCTCAGGGTAGGCGACGCGAACTGATGGCAGCATTACGTCACGCAATTCCTCAAGGCATCGTTTACCATTCATTCGGCCTCCAACTTCTACAAGCTCACCAGGGCCCATGGACGACATCCACCCATAATACGCTGAAAAAAAGTTACTCTGATAAATATCGTTTACCCTCTCATACCAAGCCATAACATAAAAAAATATATATATTTTACCTAACGTTATCCTTCCGCTTGTTCTAAGGTCTAGCACATTTTTGGGGTTGAACCTCTCTCCACTTCTCCGCCACAATATTTTTCGGCCATCTTTGTCGGATTTAAAACATTTTTCGTCTGTGAAAATGACGATTTCGTTCTCCCAATCGAAATTTTCGTATTTTTTTGCGAACGTTATACGTACGTTTCGATGTTCTTCAGTTAAACTTATTTTTTTGGCTGGCTTATAGTTGTGTATTTCAGCAGCATGAAGGTGTCTTCTAACCGTGCTAAGTGACACTTCAAAAGTTTCCGCAGTAGTGCGAGTACTGGTAAATGGAGCATCAGTATGTATTTTCACTATATTACGATGACGCTCAGACTCATCAGTGTAAGCTGTAGGACGGGGACCTGGTTTCTCACATTCCACGTCTCCCTGTTTTTGGAAACGTCTTAACCACCTACGAACTGTGATTCTCTGCAAATGAAAATACGCGTAAAACAATATGTAAATATAATATAATCATTATATTTTTAATTTTACAAATCTGTAAAATAACTGAACACAAAATAGCCTTAAGTCTTTGTGCGACTATTTCTCGGTTGGCATAATGCGTATTAGGCATACCTACTACGTTTTCAGCAGACTCGGGAAAAAAAGTTATATACTGATTTTATTTTAAAACCTTACTTAAACTCTAAATAAAGTAACAGAAAAAAAATACTAACATATACCTATAGGACAATTCTTGAAGAAGTGGAAATACATTGGTAAGCCTCGATCTTGTATAAAAACATTTAAAAACACACCCATTATGGAGAAACAATCTTAAGTTACCTAACTAAAAAATACACGATGTGTTTTGTTTGTTAGGGATTTTTCTAAACAGACCAAAATATATCAAATAGGTATATTATCTATAATAATTAATAACTATTATATATCTACACACAATACATCTGTTAGCTTATCTTATTGGCTAATCCAATTTTACATTTACATTTATTCAGTAAAGTGATTAAAAAATCTCATTAGTTACAATAGCTACTTACCGTAATATTTAACGTTCGTGCTATTTCCTTAATACTTTTGTTTTCTTCCCAGAGATTTACGATTTTGGCTTTCATAAAAACTGTTAGTCGCACCATATTGTTGATCAAAAATCGAAAAAAAAACGTGAGTTGTTAAAATAAATTTCTTGAAAATGCAAAGAAAGTTCACAAAATGTAATTGCTTCGACACAACAGAGACAGGTATGACTTGGACTACAAATTATAACTTGCCCTCAAATGGCGTTTTTCTACATGAAATCCCAAAACTGAATTACCTGCTCTTGATTTTTAACCTTTAATGTGATTACTTAAAGTCGTTGTTAAGCGTCTTCGAAAATGATATGAGGGCAGGGAAATATTGATAAACAAAGACAATACTATAACGTAACACAAGCTTGCCAAACAGGGACGCATATATATGATAGTTAGTTGGAGCCAAGGAGGTTGGAACTCTTAGGGCGCCTATAGAGAGACGGCGTGACAGACAAAACCCGTGCCGCGCATATGCGTTTTACGCATATGTGATGTCAGTACCTCTCGGGACGTCATGGGTAAATAAACTATAAAAATATACCAAGAATGCCACATTGCTCTGTAATCTGGTGCAGGAACCAGTCTACGTACGTTAATAAACAAAATTCAAACGTTTCCTATCACAGGTAAGTAAAAAAAGTTATATTAAATTGAATATAAAATTAGTATGGGCGAGAGACATAGTGAAGAGACACGACGCTGAATTTGTTATCGATAGTCTATGTAAACTCTTACAACTAAGCGGTGTTAGTAGAAATTCAAAATTTGTTCTTGAGTTACGGACGTTTCCTATTTATAAGTAAGTATAATTATGTGTATTTCTCCATTTAAGTACATATATATATCGTCGCCTAGCACCCACATTACAAGCCTTAATTGAGCTTACCGTGGGACTAGGTGGATTTGTGTAAGATGTCCCAAGTTATTAATTACCTAATTATTATTAAAGTTATTAATTAATTATTTAAATATTAACGTATGCGGAGTGAAATTTGCACAAATTTTGAACAAGTAAAAACAAAATAAAAAAATTAAATTTAACTTGTGTATCAATGCTAAATTAATTTGTATACAATTGTTAATTAAATTGGATAGTTTTGTCGGGTTTGGCATCTTTCTTTAGAAATTATGGCCAATTGAGTAGAACAATATCGCACAACTGCATGTATTTTCCACAAGACACATTTGCTAAGGCCAAAATCGACGATGATTCTGATTTTTTAGAAGAAGGCAAGATTTGAAACACTGTTTTATAAAAATCTCGCATTCTTTTCGTTTCCAATAAATGATATTAGAAACCCTAGTGTAATGTAACAATTTGGCTACAGCCACTTTTCAGAAAGAGCTCGAATAAAGGAAATTACGTTAACCCGAATCACAAAATCGAACAGGGAGCTCAGAAATACTTCTAAATATGACAACAAAATTGATGAAAAACATCCTCAAACCATGGGCATTACGAAACATAAACAAAGAGCAAGCCTATCAACACGGAAAATAAAAATAAACAACTTTGAAAATATGACTTCGCCATTTGATCAAAAAGTGTAAAAAACACTGCTTTTTCAGTAACGGATGTCACGGTGAACGACTTATAGCTAATTTCAATTAAATATTTTTAGCATAATAAGTAAGTATCAATAGACCAATTAACAAGAATATGAAATATAATGAGCAAAGGATTTTTATTTAAAAAGTTTTCCTACAGAAGATAAAATTAGAGGCAAGAAAAATGCTAACATTTGTTTTTTCGACATCAATGGATAAAGTATCATAAAACTAAAGTTATACACTTTGGATTCAAGTAGTTTTTATCTTGCATGAATACTTGTTAAAATCGATATTAAAAAACGTACATGTTCAAGAAAATAATAATGATATCATTTATTTAATATAATATTAAACTTTGTGCAGATTTCATTCCGCATACGTTATTTATTGCACACCTTGAACCAACAAACCAATGCAAAGGTAACATATATAACCTTAGCCTTACCCTTAACACTTGTTGTTTAACTTTAACCTTAAAGCTAACAACTTAATGTAAGAAGGTACTTATTGTAAATATAAATTCAAATAAATGTATAAATTTTACTGTTTTTATATCATTCATAACGACATCATTTTAGTGAGATTTTAAAAATGAGAATGTTTGAATAGCTTTTTTCAAGTAACATTTTTAGTCAAATAACTGTTGGTTTTAATCTATCGATAAAAATATCGAGCCATACCACAACACTATTTACATTAACTTGTCAAAATTACCTGACACGGTCGATTTCTATGAAAATGACAGCCAAGGCCGCCTCTATCTCTAAGGTTACACACTAAAGAGGTCCGTGCTCTGTGGTTGGAGCCATTTGCACTTTGCGACACCTGCAACTGGTTCGAATTTTTGCATCCATATGCAACTGCATCCGTAGCCCAGTGGCATGACAGCCGGTCTAATGTATGGCGGAGTAAGACCGGGCATATCACTAAGGTCTATGGATCGATCCCCGCTAGCGGCACAGTGGAATGTTTCAAAGTAGGGTAAAATCACCAATAGATGAACAGTTAAGCAACTTTCCCAACTTTGAATATTTGTTTCTACATGATGTAACTCATATTCATCAATTTTTATTTTTTTATATGATTCCGCATTTAATTGAGTTTAGAATAAGTTATTTTCATGCCTCGTATTAAACTTCAGTAATTTTATAAAAATGATTATATTAAAAAAGGAGTCAATTTTCCCAGTAGTTGAACAAAGTGCCCTATCACTGAACAATTTGACCCCAATAGATGAACCAGCATAATTGCAATATAGCGAGACCAATATATGAACGGCAAGACTCCAATAGATGAATAGAGCATAGTAAAAACGTTAGTTTCTTAGATACATTTATTGTATTTAACCTAAAAAACCTTATTTTGATGAAATAAACACGGTGTACAAAGTGTAACAATCTGATCTCCAAGTTTAACTTTTCCCAAATTCAACCGTTCAATTAAATCAGTTGGTTCATGTTTTGGACACCGCATCAACGAAATGAACGAACTAAATTGTTTCGAATTCATTTATTGGAATCCAACCCAAAAGATGAACCAATAAATTTTCCTAGTTCACGTTTTGGACAGCGATTCTTAAGTTGAACAATCCCGTTTCCATACAAAAATAAATTACTTTAAAACGTGATACATGAAAAAAGGGTCGTTCATCTTTTGGTCTAAAAATCAACTACAAAACTGATTGTAATTTTATATAAAAATATTACATCTAGCTATTTTATTATAATTTACACAAGCATTTGAAAATACGAGCCTTTGACCAAAAGTTGACCGTCGTTCATCTTTTGGCCCGAACACACAATATTGGAACCATAACTTGACCAGCAAATATCTCATAAAATAAATTAAAAAAATATATTCTTTATAATATACACAATAGAGATATTAGTCTAAAATCTATACTGAAGTGAATCAAGGAAATAAAAGCCATATTCGATTTTTTACGTAATTGAAAGCTTAAATTTTTGAGGGCTATTCTTAATAAGGATCCCATATAAAACGAGATATTGGCGCGAAGCGCAAATTCGACGACCGCTCACTGCCTCGTGCGTGGCTTAATTGTCTGGGAAATCGCATGGGAGACGCGATATAGTGCTGCTGCGTGTGAGAAAAATACTCCCGGGCGTATAAAATTATTCCTAATTTAATTATTTGCATTTTTAGACCTATCAGTCAACTTCTGGGTGGCAGTCATCTATTGGTGCTTTTACCCTAACACAATTTTTGTAAGATTCTATCGGAATACTGAGTCTCGGCTAGCCGAGCGGCGAGTTAAACTTTTCAAGTTAGGGGGGTCACATATCTCTGAAGCTGACTGTACATTTAGACCAAACGAGCATTCACTCATTCTATCCCTCACTCTACGAAATTGAAATTCGTTGCACAAAATGTGATTCGTCGAAATTCGTTGATTTCGTAGAGTGGGGGATAGAATGAGCGAACGCTCGTTTGGTCTAAATGCACCTTTATATATTTATTTATTTATTAATAGTACATGTGGATTACAATCTTAGAACATAGTAATTGTCCTACAAAACTCTTCAGAGTATGACTGTAGGATCCCAGTCTCTTTTTAGTTACATAATATAATTAGTTCTGCAAAGATGTTATAACATTAAATTAATTATAAGCTATATTATTGACATAGCAAATTAAGGAGATGTGTTTTCAAAAGCCTCTTTTTGTTTTTGTTACTTTGACACCTGATGATGATGGCTTCGGGCAAACTGTTAAGTTAATATTTATTTCGTGTATCGTTATCGTCCCTTATTACCCATCCACGGTAAAAGATTTAAGAGGTTACCAATGTGTGTTAGAAAAATATTATTATGATATTAGTTTTATAATTGTTGCCTGCGAGATAGACGGTAATTAGAAACGAGCTTGCAAAAACCGTAATTGCACGGGAGTTATCTTATCACCTATCTGTGCGCCAGTAAAAAACGAAAAAAAATAAAAAAAACGTAAAAGGGTCATTCTCTGAAAGTTTGGCGTTAGCTCTAATTGCCACGACCATTTTCATACATTTTTGTATGGGACGCGGCATTTAGACGGCAGGCAAACTTTCAGAGAATGACCAAAGAATTTGTATTAAATCATAATCATGCACTTTCGGAACAAAATGTTGTCTTATCACCAATTTAAAAACTTAAGCCTCGACTTCACATACATTTTTAGTTAACCTCATAAGACCCAATGTCCTATTTTCAGGACAACAAAATTTACCCATACCGCCATGACGCCATATTTTTCAAAGAAATATGAATTTTATTTTTGAGGTCCCAAAATTATTGCGTCCTTTTTTCAGGACACTGGGCTATTGTTTAACTTGTCCTAAAAATAGAATGGAACTTACGACGTTAAAATTATTGATATTTTAGTATGTAGATGTAGTAACATAAAAATGCATCTACGCTCGTGTTTCACGATATGTTTGTACCTATAATAATAAAATAATATTATAATTATGCGACCCTAGCACATTTTTTTCGGGATATTTATTCTGTTATCTATTACCCTTTTCGTAATAGTCGACTGTTAGAAATTACGCTTCCTATCAAACGCACCGATTAATCAACTAGACATAATTATTATTATACGCGTATGCGTACTTCATTACCTCATATCAATGAGAATGACGACAGTCTAATGTTTTTACTATTTGACCTACTTATTTTTTATTGTTGTTCAGAAAACCTGTATAACATAACAAGGACTGGTTGCATTGTAGGTTTTATTGGTGTACCTTTTTAAATATGTCTATTAGCTAAGTATATGTTTATTGAAATTGTTATATCGACATTAGATATCTATCTAAACATACATATAGTATTTAATACTATTCGAAGAATTTAACACCGCGTTTTTTGAGCGAATTTGAAGTCAATGAAGAAATACAAAAAAAAAACAGATAATAGGTATTCTTATAACCTACAGATTGACAGGTACCAAAATGAGTTGGAAAGTTACGTTTTTTTCGAAGTTTTCGGATGATATGAAAACTCATCTATGTTCTTTTCGTATAATACCTACTGACACACTTTCAGATATCAACCGCTAAGTACGTGACATGATAGTGTTATGGGATCTATAAGTATGCCTAGATGTCAAAATGTAACATGCGTAGTTAGCCAATTTATTTAACAACTCTACCTATTTCGTGTAAGTAGCAAGTATAACATAGTAATAATAGAGACTGTTAATTTCAATGCTGTAAGGCCTCTTGGCATTAGCAAACACTTGCATTTTTTTCTGGTGACTAAGGGCATAATACTATCTCCGTTATACTAATTAGCGTCACCTAAGAGTGAACGACATATACACGGTGGAATTTAATCGGTGAACAGGAACCCATTTTTCTAATTCAGTAATCGATGGCGGTCACGTTTATGTAGTACTTAAGTGGAACCAAGTTTTTTTTTAGCATAACAAATTTTTATGTTGAAATTAAACTTTAATTAAAATTTATTGTCACCCTACTAATGGTTTAGTCTGAAAAGTTTAATACCTCTTTTCAAACTATCAGCCATGCATCGCTCTTATTTTACATAGGAATAGAGTCTATCGCAAAAATTAAAGCATGTGAGTGGTTATTGGTTATTTCTATGGCTGATAGTTTGAAAAGAGGTACAGTAGGGCCTTGATAATCCGTACATAGGCTAATCCGAACGTCGCTGTAATCCGAACTGCCGAGTGACCCCTTCCTCTTCCGCTGTGGCGTCTTAGCCCAGTTTTTATCTATGGATTGTAATTAGTTTATCAGGTGCGTTGTGTTTTGTCTTACTGTGTGCCAAGTAGTTTTTGAGGTTATTTCCAATTTCTTGGCAAACAACGAAGGGGAGAATTTTACAGAACCCATAACTGATGATGATTATTATACCCCTTGCGCAAGAGAGATTCTGGATCTGACGAGTATTTTTTTTTGATTCTTCAGATATTCATATCAAGAAAAATTCCTCACTCTCAGGCTATTTCAGCATTAACTACTAGTTTGGATTGGGCTGACGAAAATGACCTGTCGTTGCCTGAAAAAATGATACTGCGTAATTTAAGGGACAAGGCCTTTGCTCTATCAATTAACAGAACCTGGCACACTACATTGGATGAATTCTTAAAACAGTTGATTTATTCGTGGTTATTATAATATATTAGGGTACTCTTGTTGTTTGATTTCCTTGTTTTTGTTACTTAGAAGTGTCAATAAATATGTTTTTTTTTTTGGAATTACAAGTTTTTTATTTATACCATACTATAATCCGAACGCTCTACTAATCCGAACAAGGGGTATTTTTTTGGTTTTCGGATTATCGAGGCCCTACTGTATTAAACTTTTCAGACTAAACCATTAGTAGGGTGACAATAAATTTTAATTTCAACATAAAAAAAAAATATTGCAAAAAAAAAACTTGGTTCCACTTAAGTACTACATAAACGTGACCGCCATCGATTACTGAATTAGAAAAATGGGTTCCTGTTCACCGATTAAATTCCACCGTGTATATAATTATCTTCTGAGTCGTCAGATTACTAGTTATTATGAGCCAGGTATAAGCAGAAAGAGAATATAAAACGTAGTGCGTTCTGTGTTATTCAAGAATGTTACGAAATATGACAGTATTATTTCTTTTCTTCTGCCGTAGCCTCCTCTGTGACCACTACTGATTAAGGTACACTAGCTGGAGGTCCCTGTATATATTTAAATATTCTTGTTATTCCAATTAACATCAGTGATAATAGACCACATGTATTTTTTTTTGCAATTTATCTCATAACACATCTTCTGAAAAATTCGCGTATCTTATCTATCGGGCATGGATCAAATTATACAGACAGACCTTCAAAGGTGATGTAAAAAATCATCCACGCCACCGAGGCAACGGAGGGTAGGGTCAAATTGGCGCCATCTTGAGCAAACGTTAGGTACACATTATTTTGAACTTCAGTCTTAAATTTACTGGTCTCTGGTTTTATCATCTTTTTCTTTTTTAGTAACCGACAATAAAATACTAGTGATGAAATGTCCTTAAATCATTTCCTATATATATCGTTAATATATTAGGTGGTTACAGCTGTTACTATGTACGTTAGACTTGTTATTTTGGTTCTAGTAGTGTCCATATGGGAGGTGAGTATTTTGAACTATAAATTGGGCTGGTTTAAGTACTTTATTCATAAATAAAAATTACCCAACCGAAGTCAACCGAAACCTCCTATCGCAACACAATCCAGATCCAGCAGTCACATTCGCCACATCTATGACTGCCCAATCCACAACCCATATACCTATAGTACTAGACACCTATTGACAAATACTACAGACAGAGTGACCAAAGACTACACAACTAACTGCTCCTGTACCACCATAGATATCTACAAACTGAAATAAATTATTTTTTCCTCCCACCGACATGGATAAAAAACCTATTGGCTCTTCAAGCCCTAGACAAAGTAGACAACCCCTATAAGCTTCAAGCCTGTAAGTAATACAGAAGTACTTAATATTTTCTTTACCAAAAATAATCATGATTCATGAATGATCAAAAATGTGACTGATAATGATAAAGGTGGTACTTAGCTTAGGTATCTTAAAATGATACTCCCGTAAATAATTTGGAATCTTCCATTACGTGTATGACGCACAGAATTTTGTATGACAACGGCTAACTATCCTAGGGAGCTACCACGATCTACTAAAGGTGCATTTAGAGTTAGACCAAACGAGCATTCGCTCATTCTATCCCCCACTCCAGTTATCCTCTTTAGAACCTAAACTGAATCGCGATGGGTCAGTTCATAGAATAACTGTCAAAAACTGACAAGTAGAACATAAATTGCATTGGACTAAAATAAAAATTACAATGGTGCTAAGGTATTTATGTGTGTCCTCTCCTCAGGTGAACGGAGGGTATGTCCGCGTGAAACCCGGACAGGCGGTCCCACGTGGCGTGACCCGCGTCATCTGCTCCAGGAAATACGAACGAGCTCTTGAGAAGATCATATCCAAACTGATTAACGCTTTGATAGTTACCAATTTAGACGAGAGTTCTGGCGGTGGTGGGGCCGGTGGAGGTTCCATTGGTGGTGGTGGTGGCGGTATAGGCGGTGGAGGCATTGGAGGTGGAATTGAAGGAGGTATTGGAGGTGGCCTTGGTGGGGGAATCGGAGGTGGCCTTGGCGGCGGAATCGGTGGAGGCATTGGAGGCGGAATTGAAGGAGGTATTGGAGGTGGCCTTGGTGGAGGAATTGGAGGTGGTCTTGGTGGAGGCATTGGAGGTGGCCTTGGTGGAGGACTTGGAGGGGGCCTTGGTGGAGGAATTGGAGGTGGCCTTGGTGGAGGCCTTGGTGGTGGCCTTGGTGGAGGCATTGGAGGTGGTCTTGGTGGCGGAATCGGAGGTGGCCTTGGTGGAGGCATTGGAGGTGGTCTTGGTGGCGGAATCGGAGGTGGCCTTGGTGGAGGCATTGGAGGTGGTCTTGGTGGAGGACTTGAAGGTGGCCTTGGTGGAGGACTTGGAGGTGGCCTTGGTGGTGGCCTTGGAGGTGGCCTTGGTGGGGGAGTCGGAGGTGGTCTTGGTGGGGGACTCGGAGGTGGCCTTGGTGGGGGCATTGGGGGTGGACTTGGAGGGGCTGGTGACAATTCAGGTGGAAGTGGAAGTGGAGGATCTCCTAGAACGTTGGCGTCGCTGCTGGGTATCGACATACCAGGGCTCCTTGACGTCGATGTGCTGCCTGACAGTATTGCCAGCGATGACGATATATTACAGGCCTTGTTACAGTTGGACCTTGGTCCGCTCTTAGGTTCTTAATTTGAAAGTGGATTGATTGGAGAAAATGCAGTCGTGGTGAGATGGAACACAATAGGACCAAGTGCTAGGATTTAAATTGGTGGATGCGGTTCTACGCGTGTAACCGACTTTGTCTGGTATAAAACCGTTCCTTGCCGTGCCTTAGCAAAAACCAAAGTTACTGATTTGGTTTTGTATCACTTTTTATTTAATAAATAATTATTTAAAAAGATTGTTTTATAATTGTAGCACCGTTTTGCATAACTACCCCTAAACTAATTATTTTTTCATCACAGTAGTCTTTTGCTTTCTCGGCATCTTTGCTTTTTAGGGTTTCGTAGCCAAAATGGCAAAACCGGAACCCTTATAGATTCTCCATCTCCGTCTGTCCGTCTGTTCGCAGCGTAGCTCAGTTAGTGGCCGTTAGTAGGTACTAGAAATCTGCAACTTGGTACAGGTATGTATACATGTTAATCATGCCAACAAAGTGATAGAATAAAAATTAGAAAAAAAAATTTTTTTCGCGTACCTGTCCAACTAGTGAAGATGTTTTTTTTTATTTCATGTAATCCTATAGCTTGGGGTATCATTGAATAGGTCTCTTAAAAAGAATATGGATCTTAGAAGAAAATCTTCTTCTTCTAAAGTCAATCATCATCATCAGCCTATGGTAGTCTACTGCTGGACGTAGGCCTCTCCTATTTAATATGCGTATAGACGCATTAGGAGGTAAATACCCATAATCGCCACGCCGGGCAAGCGGATTGGCGATCGCAGTAATGTGTCCACTATGATGACGCTGCTGCCCATCATCA